>VXAC01007871.1:133631-205564 GCA_013399225.1 Rhipidura dahli
TGTGCCCCCCCCCCCCCCCCCCGCTCCTCAGTGGCCGCCTCTGACGTCACGCCTCGTCCGAGCGCGAGGGAGGGCGCGCGGTGGCGGCGCGCGGCGGGAAGCGCGTGCGGGCGCGCTCGCGGGCAAGGGGCCGTGACGTCGCAGGGCCCCCGCCGCGTGCGGAGAGGGAGGGGAGCGGGAAGGGGGGGANACGGGGCAGTGACTTGAACACAGAATGGGGGGGTCACTAAGCCACCAAGCCGAAGGGCATTTAATCCTTTCTGATAAACCTGAATTGCTTTTGTTCTTTTCTGATCAAGTAAGTGGTGGCGAGCCAAATGAAGAGTTAAATCCACACCTGCACAGTGCTTTAAGCAGCAGCTTGGGTACAAGTAGAGCTCCTCTACAAAAGGCAGCTTGGAGCATCTCCATCCTCATTTTGGTAAGTGAGAAGACACACACACAAAATACACCCACAAAGGGCTTGCATTAAACCTGTGGAGTTTCCAGAATCAGCATCCAAAGCTGTGGTTTCTCAGGAAGAGTTAAAACCTGTCAACCCTTCCCAAAAGGAACATGAATGTACGACAGGAACAGAGTCTACATACGAAGGTAGTTTTCCTCTGGGTGAGGCAGCTGTGCCTCGTATCAAGCACACTGAATTCATGACATAAAGGTGGCAGCAAAGGGACTTTGGAACTCATGAGCAAGTACAAAGCATTTGCTCTATCAGTTCCTCTCCAGGGAAACACTGTGCAGCAGAGCCAATACAGAGAAACTGGAGGATGTTTCAATTTAGACCAGCAAGAACGGATTTATTCCTGCATCTGTGAAGGGAATGTCCATTATAAAGCACTCTGAACAGTAGCGTATCTCTAGCTCCCCTCAAACAAAAAAAGAACATGGAAGTTGTGCATCCTTTTGTATAACATCTGCACAAATGACAAAATCAGCAGTGCTGAACACCCAGGGTGGGCTGATGACCGGATTTAAGGGGAGTTGTCTGCCGGGTTCCTTATCCAGATATACTCAGACATGAAACAGTTAAACATTCCCTTGGCACTACATCACTTTTTCCCTAATGGCATATTCTGCAACAAGCATCATCACTTTTTCCCTAATGGCATATTCTGCAACAAGCATTTGGCCCAAGTATCTGCTATTGCTCTGCCCTACAGTTATTATTTAACAAAAAAAAAAAAAAGGGTGCAGAAGAAATTATTAAATTCAATTTCAATTCACCTTCTTGATGACGTTTTTGTGAGTTTTTAAAAGTCATTATAAGGATGAGTGATGCAAACTGAGATTAAAAAAAAAACCTTTTTTTTTTCTTCACATTTCCCAATCTGAAAAAAGACAAGAAGGGGCCAAAGAGTTCCTAAACAAATATCAACCATGAATTTTATCATAGAAGGTAAAGAAAGAAAGTATTTGTTTACAAGATCAGTATCACAGGACTAGATGAATTTCCCTAAGGAGAGACACTAGGAAGTGATGAGTACCTTGGAATCACTTCAGCTGAGAGGGTTTTTTCTCCTTACAACAATTATGTCTTAATTGTAGCTCACTCTTGAGCTGAAAGAAAACCTTCATTTGTAGCTGCCGTTTAAACACTTCATACATTCCCCAAATTCCTCCTGAGCAGACCAAAGTAGGCAGGATGGCAGCCAAGGATCTGGTTCATGAGGTGAAATTCTAAAAGCTGGTTAGGACTCCAGATTTCTGTTAAGGTCACAGAAACAATTTATCTGTTGTTGAAGAAAGGCAGATCTCAACAATGAACCAAATAAATGCCTAAAAGCCATCCCAGGGCACATTTTTCTTCTCCAAAAAGTTTTCAAGAGAGCAGTTAGAGCCTGTAAGAAACTGAAGTTGTTCCCTTAAAATTCCTGACGTTTAACAAAATGTTACAGCTAAGTGGAATGAATTATATATTCAACTTGAATCTGAAACATTTATTGTGGCAAAGGAAACTGTTTTTATTTTAAGAGTTTGCTATTCAGTGAGGTCTTTGCTTTGTATGGATTTAGTTTTAGACAGCCAAAGGGAGGTTTTTGTTTTACTTCTGATCTTGCAAATACAGATTTTCAATTTTCTTATGTTTTGCAGGAGTCACAGACCTTCCAAGAGGTCATTTGTGTGGACAGCTCATTATGAGGGCTGCTAGGAATAACGTATGTTTAGTACATGAACAAATGCAACAGCCACTTACAGAAGAGATCTAGGCAGAAAATGCCCAGAAAACCCGAGCAATCTGGGGTTTAGATAAATACTCACTTTATGACCAGATGGTCTTTAAAAGAAATCTTGGTCCTTCCCAGGACTGCACATATTCCTGTGGCAAAGCATTTACTGCCTTGGGGCAACTGAGAACAACGCTGGAGCAGTTGGAGGTTCATCATTGCAATAAAGCAATAAAAAGATCAAAAACCTATGTGGAAACCAGGAAAGATGTAAGAACAGGGTAGAAAAAAGAGGATCAACTGGGAGAAATCACACAGAAAATACATGGGTTTGCAGTTCATTGTAGCAGCTAGAGCTGGAGGCACAGATTTCAGGTCAGTGTGGAATTCTCTGCTGCACCACGTGTTTTACCTCTCTTATTTTCTCACTGGAGCTGCTGGACTTTGCTAAGTAAAGCTTTTGGGGGGCAGAAGGATTGGTGACATTGTGCCAGAGACTCACTCCCTCCTTTCCAAGTGATGAGGGTGCTCTAAGGCCTGTCCCTATGCTTTCTGCTGCAGCAGCTCCCTCACCACCACCTTCCAACCAGCGCCGACCCCAGAAGCTGGTGCCAGTCCCAGGAATCCCAGCACTGTGGAGATCCATGGTGGAGCTGCTGCACCTGCCCCAGGGCTTGTTTTCTTCCCCTGGCCAAGCTGTCTCGCTACAGCTGTGCCACCATGTGTGCGTAAGCGCTTGGAAAAGTAGATCCTTGAAGGTTTCCCAAAGGAAAGGAATTATCTATCCATGACTTAGACTCCTGGCGAGCACCTCGCTGCCTGAGCAGGGCAGTGTGTGTGCTCTCTCTCCCTCTGCTGCTGGAGCACTCTTAGGTGGGATTAATTTACTCCTTTAGTGAACCAGAAAGATGTTGGCAGAATAACTGATTTGATAGCTCAGTGATTCTGTCACGCTCTTGCTATGCAGGAGACCAAAGGTTCTCTCTGGCCTAAAAAAGCATGCTGACATCCTGAGGGAGGCATAGCTGGCCACTTAATTCCTGCCTCTGGAAGCACCACAGGGAGAAAGAGATGAAAAATTAATGCCTTATTTTTTATCTTTGTGTGGGGCAAGGACAAAAATACAGGCTGAGCAAAACAGATGTTTTCATTTGTTTGCACTGGAAAGATACAAGGAATGCTCTTGATAGGATTTTTAAGTTTCATCTCAGAATTTTAAAGAATACATTTTCTTTTTTTTTATTTATTTGAAGTATTCTTAATTAAGAATGTACCTTTGAAATGCCTTTCAAGAGAGTGATTTCTTTTTAATGCACTTGTCCTGGTTATTTTGAGCTGAGTAATTTTTAATGAATTCTTAGCAAACAAAATATTCCATTATTTACACAGTTCTTCTTACAAGCAATTAGAGTCAGTAACACTCCATGAATAAGACCTTTTGCCACTGGCTTTCATGACATGGATTTGAAATATAAATATTGCTAAAAAAAGATATAAATGTTTCCTGTTAGGGTGGGTAGGCCCTGGCATAGGTTGCCCAGACAAGCTGTGGCTGCCCCATCCCTGCAAGTTTTCCAGGCCAGACTGGATGGGGCTTGGAGCAACCTGGGACAGTGGGAGGTGTCCCTGCCCATGTCAGGGGTTTGGAATGAGATGAGCTTTGAGATCTGTTCCAATCCAAACCATTCTGTGATTCCATGATTCTGTGATTTCTGGAAGTTTTAGCACCAGTCTTGAACCCTGTATGATTGGCTGATTCAGAAAAGATAAATGTGTCTCCTTCCAGAGTTCCCAGGGGTTTGTTACTTTTGGTTCAGATAGACTCTGGGAAATACGTGCATTTCTCTGGCCTGGTGGGAGGACTGATTTGAATATTACCTTGCCACATAAATCCAAGAGAAAGATATGCGTGTGGAAAAGCTGGCTGTGACAACCTCCATATCATCAAGGTGAGGAACTAAGTACGATCTTGGCTGACACACTCCAGAGAGGCTGCCAGGGCTGCAAAGGAAGCAGGAAACACAGGAGTCTGCATTCGCATGCCAGCACTGAAATTGTGCTGAGTTTTCATTCTGAATGCTGTTGGTGAGTGTTTTGTAAACATTCCCAGGCATTTCCTAAAAAAAAATGAGGGAGGTGACTCCAAGTCATTTCATCTACCCCATGTTTTAGATTCAGAGCATCCTTTCAATGGAGGAAGTTGAAGAAGGAAATTAGTAACAACACCCCCTGCTTCCCATCCACAGGCATTCTCAGCACTGAAGATGAGAAGGCTTTCCAAGAGGAGGGAGCAGTAACAGAGTTCACCAGAGCCGATAAAGAGGCAGGCTGGAATTTTATGGGGAAATAAGTCAACACTGAGATTTAAGAAGGAAGGGAACATGCTCAGAGCAGTGAGAAAAGGAAAAAAAAAATTGATGACAATAGTATGGACAAACTGAACTGAAAAGATTTGATGAGAAAAGGGGAAGGTCTTAAATGAAACTAGTGCCTAGGAGACACTACTGATTGGGAAGAAGTTGAGTTTTGAGACAAACACAGCTGTAAATCTGTGGAGGCATTAAATCTAAGTAGAGGAGAAATGCAGCAGCTGGTTTCGTGACCCAGACAGCAGGGAGTGCTCATAGCAAGAATAAAACCAACAGATGTAAGAGTAATGCACAACTTCCAAACCATGGCCCTCATCACCACACCTACCTGTCTGTGACATTTTTGCAGGGTTAATGACTCCAATACTTCCCTGGGCAACCTGTGCCAGGGATGGACAACCTTTTCCATGAAGAAATTTTCCCTAATATTCAGCCTAAAACTCCTCTGGTGCAATTTGAAGCCATTTCTTCTTGTCCTATCTCTTGTTCCCCCTGCTTTCATGGTACCAAGTGCTGCTGTAATGAGCTCTACCATTCTCTGTTTATCAAGCAAATTAAAGAGGATCCTATCAGTTCTCTGCCTACATCCTCCCCAGACACACTTGAAAGTGCAAACTGTTTGCTTCTGGCTTACACTTGGCTCAGGTGAGTGAAATGAAGACCACCTCTTCCACTTGACAGAAGCTCCGTCTCCATTCGGAATTCTGTCTAGAAATTCTTCTGATTCTGAATTACAGGGAGGTCTTTCCATTTAATAAAAAGAAAAAAACACCTGGTAAAATACAGAGGAAACCAAAATATGGTATTTCCTGGATAATATCCTTGTAGAGAAGTAGCTTCTCAGTTTCTCCATTAGAAAACCATTTGCCAGAGAGCAATTAAAACATGGCTGACACACGAAATGAAATTTATATAAATCCAGCAGGAAATGGAAACAGATATTAATAGACAATAGACACGTATTACTTACATGCACTCACCAACAAGAAGGCTTGTATTGCCTTATCCTGGGAAAAACAAGGATCAGCATTATACACATGGACTTGTAGATGTACCATCAGTGCAGGCAGGCAACGCGAAGGGTGCAAAAACCACTATCACAGAGGAAAAAAATTGTATCAGACATAGGAAAATGTTATTCCCATATTTAAACATGATTTTAAGCACAATTTCAAATATTTTAAGGTTTTTAAAATGTAAACAGTAGTTAAAGATTTAGACAGGTTTTTAAGTGTTTTAGAAGCTTTTGAAGCATTGCTAAGGCATAAATTTATACCAATATAAATTCAGTGTGACTGAGAATTAAGCACTCATAGGACTGTGGATTAGTTTTGAACTCTGTCCTCCAGCGAGATGGGTGACAAAGTTTGTATTCCATGGGATTCCTTCAGCACCCCCACAGCAGAAACATGGAATAGTGTTACTACTCCGAGGAGCTGCTTGGTGCCTCCTCCTGCTCTCACAAGTGAGGTTACAGAAGAGCAGTAACAACACAGACAAACTGTACTATCAGTGAAAACATGCACTGAGGAGAAAACTCCTTTCAGCTCATGTGTAGGAGTAGGAAAGCATGCTGATGTTATTTTAGGAGAAGATTCTTCTATTTGCCACATAGTAATTCCAAATTATCCTAATGAAGTAAACAGTGTCTATATGTATTTCTGCATACTGATATACATGTACACACACATAATGGGTAAGAGAGTCTAGATCTTGATAATTAACTGGATACATGTGGGAGCCATCTGGACCACCCAATTTCCAGTCTTACTCCTTTCAACACTTGCTGAACCCTAAATTATCACAGCTTTTTAGGCATGCTGGCTGTAATTACTGTGGTGCTGGGATATTGTGCATCTAGCCTCTGTGGGCCCTTTGTCTGCCTCCTCTGGGCACTTCAGTAATGAAGGAACTTTAGTAGAGTTTTCTTTTGTTGGAATAAATCCTTCCTAACACACCGTGCTGGATAAATCAGGGGGGTTATCATCACCTAGACAATGTAAAGTGACAAGCAGTGGAAAGTAACTCAGTCAGCAGGGCTGAGTGTAGTATCTGCGCCCAGTTTCCTCAAATGTAAGAGGTGACCCAACTGAAGGCAAATTCCACATACTTCTCTGCACAAAGGTGTGTTTGCAGATGGACAGATGAAGTGTTCTTTGGATTGCTTGTGGGCTCCTTCTGGAGTGATAGCCTTGATTTCCCTCATCACCACCAAAAGATTATGGATAACACTATCAAACAATAACTGCTGGCACAGTGTTGATCAGGAGTTTTCATTTCTATGTATATCATGACACAGATACAACTACCAACCTCCATAAGGATCCTTCTTGTAGGCTCTGAATGCTGCTGTGTTTGGTGTCTCCAGAGGAAAAGCACCTCACAAGCAGGGGACAGTAGCTAGATTCCATCAGGAGGAGCAGCTCCCAGTGCTGTAAATTGCATCAGTGATGTCCAGCCTTCAGAGTAACTAGGAACAGAGTCACTCCAAAGGGCCACACCATGGATAAAAGCTTCCCTCCTAATGCACTGCAATCTTTTCTTCTTCTGTAGAGCAGGGAACAAAATGTCATCCCCACTTGGTTCTCTCCTTTTTTTTTTAAGTGACTTCAAAAATGTCAAACTGTATAGGTTATCCATTGTCATTTACAAGAGCAGAGATTCGTGCCTCATCCTAGTGCATGATCTGTACCAGTCTGTGCCACACAGGTATTTTCTGGTCCTTCTTTCTCCTTAAAATATGTCCTATTTGTGCTCATTCAAAGCACAGTTTTTTTAAGTTAAAGAAATAGTTTCTGAGACTTCACAAGTTACAGAAACAGGTCACTTAGAGGTTTTTTGTCAGTATTTGCAGGGCAGGTATTAGAGAAAGTTACTTTAAAGTATCCCTTTGAACAGCAGTTCTGTGGAATGATTCACTTCCAGCTCACTTCTGTTAGAATTCAGAGAAACAAATTGATTTTTCCCCCCCTTTTTAATTCTATTTGAGTTTTGAAACACTGGTAATTATTCAGCCTTTATTTCATGCCATGCACTGCTAACCCTGGATTTGTTTGGGGGTTTTACTGTTGTTTATAGCAAACAGAAGGTGTCAAACCCAAACTAGGTTTCATAACAAAGCCATTACATAACTGCCCAATTAGCAGCTCGTTCAGTGCTATTAATAGCAGCTCCACATCCAACCCGCTTTGTGCAGTGCTACAATAACTGGCAAGAGGAAGCTTCTCATTAGTTATTCATTCTCAGAGGAGAATAAATGAACTTGGTGGAGATTTATGAGATGCAGAGTAACGTGCTGTTTATTAGCTGCCAGGCTGCTGCCTCTTTCACTGCTCTCTGCTTTTCCTGACTCCCAGGAGGTGTTCAGCCCTGTGGAGCATCCCTTCAAGCCTGCGTGGACACCCTGTGTGCATCCCAGACAGAGACACAGCTCCCACCAAGGTGGGCTCAAAGCCAAGCAACCCCCTGGAGTCTTTGAAGTCTTATACATGTTTCTAAAATAATTTCTCCTCCTGAGGTCCATATTCACTTCTCCTTGGGTACCTCCACTGCTCCCGAATTCCAGACTGGTTCAAGTTTTACCTCTCTTCTCTGTATCATGCTTCCCATCAGCTACTGTCTATGAGGATACCAGAGTCTCTTCCACTCTTTTTCCCTAGGCACAAGTTGCTTCAGAAATAAGGATTTACTTACATCAGTACAAAATGAGCTGCATAATTGAAGGGTTTGACTGAATATTGATTCAAGTTTCTGTTCCTGCATTGCTTCCTTGTTGACAGAGTTGTTCTTCAGCCCCCTGTACTTGTCCTACAGTTCTGTATCCTCTCTGGGGAAAAGAAAACAAGAGGAGAGAGATTTCCAGAGTCACCTACATGCGTTAGCTAAAGTAGAAAAAGAACAGGCACATCCTTTCATGGGCTTACTGAACACACACTGTAAATAACCAGCAATATTTTTCCTTTGGTTTGTTATTTCATTTCTTCCTCCTGTCCATGTTCTCACTTTTCTCTCCTACCATAACTACTCAATCATCAATGTAAAATATAAAACTGGAATGCAAAAACATGAAATGTAAACACTTGTTTTCCCTGCTCCTACATAATCTCTGGTGTTCTGCATAAGCATAATCATAAATATATTTATTTCTTTTCTGTATTATCATGACAGTATATTAATTTATTATGTTCACATATTAATCATCCATTTTAATGAGATTCATTATGTATTCTGTCCTTTCTTACACATTTTTACACCTGCAGGACACACAAAGAGCCCCACACTACTCATGTACAATGACGGTGCTATTCACAATCCAGGTGGTCTCTCTACCTTTTCCATTTGTGGCTAATTCAGCATGAAGAAAGTGGCAAAGTGGAGAAGAAATGGTTGGACTTGAGATTCCACCTCCTTTTGTTCTTTCACACTGAAAGGAAGTATGTTCTTTCATACTGCAGTGTGTAAGAATGAGCAAGTGTACAAAGGGCAAGCTGGAAAACTGGCATTGCCATTAAAGGAATGGTACATTTTGGTTTGTAAAGGAGACCAAGCTTACTTGTGGCACAGAATTACTTCTCTGCCTTCCTACACAACAGAACTAAATGCTGCTCCAGGGCCTGAATTCTTGTCCACTGTATTTCCGTACCCACTGCTCGATTTCAGGACTAGGTAGAAAACAGCAATCAAGTTTTCTTTCTGAAAATACTTTCAAAGGTATCGCCTTGGTTTTGACAAATTTTAAAGAAAAAAGGGGCAAGAAATCTAAGTTAAAATCAAAAGAAGATCTGAATAATAGTTTTTCAAAACTCAGTAAGACATGCAGGACTGGAACAGACTGAACATCTCTGAATCCTGTCTGAGCTTCAAAAGTGACATTGCAGGGATTGCATTAAATTAGGCTGCTATTCTCCCATTTTGCTGAAAAAATTAGTGTCCTCTCTGTGTAGAATAACTGCGTATGATAAGATTTAAGAATGGCTGGCAAAGGATTTGGCATAGAAAAGCAGGCTACCCCTCCAACCTGGCAAACCAGCTCATTTTTGGTGTGGATCTGTCGGGTGAAAGCCTTACAGAAAAATGACTGTGACCTATTTTGTTTCATAGCAAACATGGCTCTGATGCTCAGATAAAGATTCCTGTACTGCCCTAGTGCTCAAAGCTACTTACACAGGAGAAGATTGCTTGGTAAGTAAGGATTTGTAGGATCCCATGAGACTAAGAGCATAAAAAACACGGGGCTGTGTCAAACCACCGACCCCTCCAGCCCCGATCTCTCGCAGCAGAAGGAAGTGCCAAGCAGGAAGAAATTGTTCCCTGTGAGGATGGAGAAGCCCTTGCACAGGGTGCCCAGAGAAGCTGTGGCTGCCCCATCCCTGGCAGTGTCCAAGGCCAGATTGGACAGGGCTTGGAGCAGCCTGGTCTATAGAAGGTATCCCTGCCCATGGCACGGGGTGCAATGAGCTGAACTGTTCCTTCCAGCTCCCAGCAGCCTGTGATTCCATGTGAACAGAACTGCTTGGCTTGCCCTTCCCAGACAAACTCCCTCCTGCACAGTGCTGGGTGTGCCAGACCCCCACTGGCTGGGCTTGTCAGGGAAGCTGCAGGTGTTGGGCTGCTCCTCAGCCCCACCCTCGCTGCTCCCAGCAGCAGCAGCAGCAGCAGCGCCGTGTCCTGCACATCCCACAGGCATCACAGGAGCTTTCTGGGAGTCCTGATTCTGGCTCTGTGGGATCTGTACACAGCACCAATACAATTCAGACACAATTTAAAAAATAGCAAACCATTCATCTTTTTCATCTGACAAACCTCTAAGTGAAGGATTAATATGCCTGGAGACATTCAGAGAGATAAAAGCTTTGTGTTTAGTTCAACAGCCCTGCCAAAGGGTTCAGAAAGCTGTTTCCCAAGTGTTACAATACAGCCCTCATCTGCATTTGTAATTTAGCATATCTGGAAGTATAAACAACAACAGCTCACGCATAAACTCACTCATCATCTGCCGAAGAATGAGTTTATCCATGATGTAAGAGTTCTTCTTTACTTCACGATGTGGAGACAGGATTTTGGTTGTATTGTTTCTCTCACCACCTTCCCAATCTCAGCTGAAAAATAAGAAGACATCTACTTGACCTTGAAAACTCTGATTTGAGGAAAACGTATTTTCTAGATGATTAAAGCAAAGTGGCTCTATGCAGTTCTTTGCTCTCTCTGCAGTCAAGGTTTACTCATTTCTTTTCAAAGAAAAAAAAAGATTAAACTCAGCAAGTACCAGTAATGCACTCATTTTACCTGTAATGCACTCATTTTACCAATTATGCCCATTTTGGGGAGTGCTTAGGAATATTACAAGTTTCTGGGGTGAAAAACACATATGGTTGAGACACTTTCCACAGTGTGTTTTTCCTAACAAGTAGGTTTGAGTATCAGTCCCAAATATTTTTCCCAGTATAGCACATTTTCTCTGCCTTTCAGACTCCTTTACTTTTTAAGGTGGATGAATATGTTTAATAACTAAACTACTGGTAATGGAATTATCTCCTGTGTCTCTATAAAAGGAAGGCATATGCTTTTATACAAATTATTTATAAGCAAATGTCACAGTTGAAATTATGGGCATTATAAATAATGCCTGTCAGTTGAAATCTTTCTCAAGTTGAAAATTTAGGTTACACTAAGCTAAGTGAATGGAATAACAAGGAACCAGGGAGATTCAAGGTAGAAGTACCTCCCCATTTTTATAACAATTGAACAGGAGGCAAACTGCTCAAGAAATGAATGTTTATCTTCTGATGCTCCTGAGACAGGAGCAGCTGCTCTTCTCAGAGGCATTTTCAGTGTACCCGAGGTGCTGGCTCAGCTCAGAGGTGCATGCAGACTAAGGGGCTGGGTATGCAGGGAGACAGGCACAGGGACCGACTGATCCTCTGGCTCTAACAGCCCTGACAGAGCATTTAAATGCTGCCAGCAGCTAATGAGCTCACCCCGAGAAGCTGCTGGTTTAGGGGAGCCTGGCCTCAGTCCTGCCTGGCATTCATCACTGGCTTTCCAGCCAGGCCTTCTGGAGAGGTTACCTGAGAGCTTGGCAACTACCTGGGTATCATTAAAACTGAAGAGGTCATTTGGGAAAATAGCAGTAGGGAAGGAAAGGGCTCCCACAGGAGATCCTGGAGCTGTGAAAATGTCTTTGCTCGCTGTCCCATCTTTAATTAATTTACAAATTCATGTAAATTAATTAACTGAACATTTGCTAGTTCACTTCATTTTAAACAGACTGATAGGAACAGAAAGGGCTGAATCTATGAAACTGCAATGTGAATGAAATTTGAGGCAACAGGACATTTCAGCGAGGAATTTATGAGCTACTTGGTTTTCTTCCCAATTTTTTTACTTGATTCCTTTGCAGGTCAGGCTGCCCACAGGCCTTGTCCTTGTTGCAGGCAGGCAGGAATTGAACACACAGGACCAGAAGGATGTTTCTGGGCCCTATCAGCCATCTATAATATGGGCAGGCTTCACCGCTTGCCTTCTTCTGCTAATCGGATTAAATTCTACTCCAAGCCAATACAACATTATCAGTTAGAAAACTTTGCTTCATAGCCAGGCCACAAAAAACCCATTTTCAGCTTGGAGCCATTTGTTCAGATCCAGTGTCATCCTTTAATTTCCATTAAGCTTGTCCCCAAATGCTGTTAATACCATTTCTGTGTTCAGAGTGCAACAGCATCCTCTCTCAGTCTTTGGTTTCAGGCTCTGATCAGGTTTTCCTCTTCCCTGTCATCCTTGAATGGCTGTTCAGAGCTGTTCAGATCAGGCTGTTCCATCCCCTGGCAGCTCTTCAGATTGGATTTTCTCTTTTTTAAATATGGTAAAGCCAAATTCTACACATTACTTAAAATTACATGTCTGAATCTGATTATAATTATTATTTGGGGGACATCTCACCAGCCCTTCTTTATGCCTGCTTAAAATAGAAAAAAATACTATATCTACTGTGATAAATGCTGGCACCACAAATCCCATTTAACCATCATCTGAACACGACAAAGCCAAGCCTATCTCTAAATGGTTGTTTCCAAGTGATAAGGAAACTAGATGCTCAGACACCCAACTAGAGACAGCCAAGATTCAACAGGGATTTAGCCCAAAAAAGAAGACTCCCTCCCTCTCCAAGAGAGAAGAGGAAGTTTGGGTTGGAACATTAGTTGAGTAGAGTACACCAGATTTTTGATTCATCAACATTTTTCCTCTTACATGTGTTCCTTTATAAACAGCGATAGAAATGATTTGTTTCTGTGGGAAACAGTTGTGTTTCTGTCCCCATTGTATCTAAAAAAATGGCATTCTACATAGTGTTTTCTGCATTACGGGACTTGCAGACCACTCCACTGTACACATATTGCACATACATACACTGATATATATCATACTGATGTATATCATACTGCTCTATTTCTTAACTAATCATTTCTTAAAAACAGTCTCAAGATTCTCTGAGCAGCTCGTAAAAAGGCCCCAAATCCCATTTTTTCCCTGACTTTAGCAGTGCATTACTGTGTTTCCAGGGGAGATACACGTGAGTTAACCAGGTCTGATTGTGCAGTAATAGCTGTCCAGGGATTTACAACCTTTGCTATCTTCTTGTTACAAAGGAACCTGCCAAACATGAGCTTTTCTTTCAGGAAAAACAATTAGCCATGCACAATGAAATCATGGATTATTGCTGTTTCGGAACTTCTCCCAGGTTTTGGCAGGGTTGCTCTGGAGACCCACATAACCTCTCCCTATGGCTGGCACCCCATAAATATCAGGGTCAAGAGCAATCTCTGCTTATAATCGTCCAAAGAATTTCACTTCTGGCTCCTTTCATGATGTCACTAACATTGTGAAAAATAATTCCTGAGGTTAAAATGTCTCTAGGTGACCTGCCTTGCAGTAAAATTGCTGTGAAATTGCTTACTCACAGTCACCACAACCCCCCCAGGGCTGATACCTGTGACCTGCCCACTGCCTGATTGCAACCATTAGTCTGGGAGGTTGGCTGGTTCAGGGAAGATTAAGATGAATTCCCTGCATTGATCTCAGATTGAGAGGAGAAATGCCACTTTTTCATTTGGAGATGGATCAGTGGAAATCATTTTCAAATACGACTGACTATTCATGAGGTGAAAACAATCGTTAGTTCCTTGCAGCAACAGTCTTCTTATTTAAAATGAGCATCATCGTGCAGAAATAACTCCCAAATTACCATCTCATTTCCTTTCCCCAAAAACGTATTAAATGTGATCAGTGTGCTCATACAGGGAAACAAATAAATGGTAGAAAATTAGTTCACTGCACACATCAACTGACAAATAGGAGCTCTGAAGGCAGTGAAGAGATGCACAAGCCCAGTTTGCTTCCCCAGCTTGCCTTTGGGATCCTAATAGAAATCCTCCTTGTCCCACAGGAAAAGAGAAAATCCCTAAGTGCCCCACTGGCTGTGTAAAAAGTTTCAAAGCATCTTGGATAGTTCTCATGTTGTGGCGAGCCAAGGGTACTGGTAAGGAGACCCTTGAACCAACAGAGAATGGAAAAGTAAAAAGAAGAAAGAGAAGGCAAAAATCACTTAGCAGGAGTCAAGATGGCAAGAGAAATATCAAGGAACTGCTTAGCAAAAGGGAAGATGTAATTTAAATCTAGTGCAGCAGAAAAATAAAACCATTTGGAATTTTACATTGGTTAGCCTGCATCCATCTGAGCTACCAGCACTTGCATCTGGTGGGTTGGTTTGGTTGGTTTTATTCTTTCTAAATTAAATGTTAAATCACTGCTTGGAGCCAGAAGCAAATGGGTAAAAGGGAAATAGTATCAGTAAATATAAAA
Organism: Rhipidura dahli; assembly: GCA_013399225.1. Classification (NCBI taxonomy): domain Eukaryota; kingdom Metazoa; phylum Chordata; class Aves; order Passeriformes; family Rhipiduridae; genus Rhipidura; species Rhipidura dahli. The sequence goes on from VXAC01007871.1 coordinate 148,021, forward strand.
AACATAGGTAATCGTGATGACAACAGACTGGACACTCAGGGTCTTGAACAAAGCCCTACAAACTGAAGCACAAAGAGGAGTTGACCCTCAGTTTCTTCAACAAGAACATCCTTGAGCACTAAGTGGAGGAATAAGTAACTACCTGTAGTTTGACGGCAGCCTCAGGCCTCTACTGCTGAAACAGCCTCATGATTTCTACAAATTACAGAAGAGTCCCCAAACACAAGAAGCCATTTCCAGCACTAAATAACAGTATATTTTAGCTGGTGTTTAAGAGACAGTTCCACAAGCCAAAACCAATTTTAAGGAACACGAAGTGTGAGAGAAAATAGAATTAAACTGAAGAAAGTGACAATTGAGAACTTAATAAAAACACTTTGAGTAGATGCCCCCAAAACCACAAGCTTGGGCTAAAAAAAGAGAACTGCAGGTTAAAAAGCAGTCTGGCTTTGAAGGAAATGAAAGCCACAGCACAGCAAGATAAATATTGCTGTTTTAATTTCCTTGCTCTGTTCAACAGCATTCCCTTCATTCCTAGGTGTGGGCTAAGAGAAGAAGGAAAAGGTGATAGCAGTGACTGTAAGTGAAAACTTGCACTTTAAATAAAGGGAAGCAAAGGGGGTGAAAAGATTCATTTGGAAAGCAGAGCTGAAACACTGAGAGCTTTTAAAATGTACCTTTGGTCGCCATGCTGTCTGTGGCAGCTTTGGAGCAGTTTGGGAAGCAGGACCAGGAGCATCACTCACAGCACCCCAAACCACCTTGTTTCAGGAGTTATATGTTTGGCAAGATGTGAAGCTGTGAAATGTCAAGGGCAGGTTGTACATGAACAATCAAAGGAGAGGTGCCTTCATGTGCTGAAAAGTGAAAATGAAAATGACATTTTGAATATAGAAAAGTACAGACAATTTCAGTAAATGCAGCTGTTGGGGAAAAAAGCCCAGGGCCTGTTTCAAGCTTATTAATGCCAATGACAGGTTTGAGAATCTGACAATCGAGTAAAGATGCTTCTTCTCTGGGTAATATATTACAGTGATGCCACAGGGTGACCTTCTAATATGCTCTTTCCAGAAAGAGCTGTAAAGGACTTTCTGATCTGCCAGCCTCAAGGACAAGTTTAGCAAGAACACACCACACACAGGGCTTGGCCCAGGCCCCTTCCTCTTGCCCGAGTCAATTACACATAAATTAAATTGTGGTCCTATGTCCTTGTCTCCTCTCACAGTCTTTCATCAAAATGGGCATTTAAAATAAGCATTTCCTTCCTCCATCACTTGCTAATGTTGTCAGCCCAAGGTGAGAGTGGGCACAGAGAAAGAAAATCACAGAGCAGGATCCCAAGGCTGCCCATTCCTTTGGAACCTGATGCTTTATTTCAGCAGCTCCTCTGGCTCCCACCCTTTCAAAACTTTACATTTCTTGCCAGCTCAGAGGCTCCAGTTTCAACGTTTGCTTTACGGTAACTCCTGGCTGTACCACGCCAAAAGTACATATTTTTCAGCATAGATAAATCCCTTTCACTCACATCTGAGAATAAGACAAATACATGAGCGTTCACTACATCTTGCTATTAGCATGGACAGATACAAGGCAGCCAAGGCAATAAATTCCATGAGATAGGCTTCTCCCAGCTGACCGGCAGGAAGTAAATGAAGAAAGGTACATGTGTTAGGCAAGGCAGAGTCCATAGCAAGATGTGTAGAAAGGAGGGAGAGAATAAATCTTTCCCTTATTCTCAGTGGAACTGCATTAATCTTGCCTCAATTAGGCTTTTCTTACCTATTCCTTTTCTTCAGTGGGCAAGCAAATAAAATCTATAGGAAGGATGGAAAGAGCAGAGCCACAGCTGAGGCAGAATGTTCCCTTGGGATGTCTGGAGAAAAAACACTTTCCATTTTCACTCCTGTGGGGTACAAGAGTGTATCTCACAGTCACCTCTTATGGCCAGGATGCCTGCTGGACTCCTACACACACAGAAATTCCTGTGCCTTAAGTGTGTGGGAAGTGGTGATTTGGAGGGGACCTTCACAGGATAACCTTCAGATGTGACAGTGCTGAGGCATGTTAATCATCTCTATGAGCAACTGACACAGCATGCAGAAACAGACACAGAAATTATTCACAGCTTTCTTACCCAAAGGCTGTTCGCATTTGTTGAAAGCACAATCTGCTGCAGTCAGCGAGATCTACCTCCTCTATTTCTGCCCCAAAACCCAGTACATATCTCTTCATCAGCCTATCCACCATCTTCTGGTGTACCACAGCACCACAAATCCCTGTAACCAGCACTGCGTTAACACAGCATTCACACCACGTAGGATCCAGCACTTTCCTTCCTCATCAACATACGTGCCCAGGGGAAGCCTCCCAGTAAACTGTCCCCAGCCCTGCCCGACCCCATACCAGCTATTCCCTTCTGCCTTGCTTTGCCATTCCCACGGCCATTCCTCATCAGAGCTCTGCGGCGGTCCCAGACTTCTCTTCCTTTCTCCCTGCCCTTCCACTGCACGGCAAAACCCCTTTCCAGGCACACCCCCTCAGACCCTGCATTCTGCACTTCCCCAGCTTTGAGCTGGAGCTTGAGCTCTTCTCACACTCCATGTTTTCCCAGTGCCCAGCACAACAGTGAGCTCCTGGGTGACCTTCCCATGGTCCTTTCCCCCGTCCTTTGCTTATGTAATGTGTATGACTCATTAACATGAAGTCGCCCGTAACATGGAACATCTGGGTCTGTTTTTGATTTTCTCCTTTCTCTGTGAAGTTGTCAAGTCAGCTATGGGATATTTTGTCTAAACTTGATCCTTATAAAGTTGATGTAATTAGGATGGGAAATCCTGTCCAATTTCATCTTTTGGGGGATAATCCCATGTTGCTGTATGCTAATTCCTCATTGGATGTTTGAGTTAGGAGAATGCTTTTCTTCCTAGTTGTGTCTTGCATGTTGTTATGGAAAAGATAATCCCTGGGTCATTAACACATTCTGTGGCCCTGTTGAGCTTCTCTTACCTTGTACTTCTCAGTAATTACTTTACAGTAATTTTTTCCCCTACGTATATTCCCTTGAAAGGTTCCTCCATCTGTTTGGTATTTGAATGCTTAGATGAGCCTCTGTTTCTTGGGGCATGTGGCCCTTTCCACATAGGGCATTATCTGTTTTGCCTTTAAAAATGTACCAGATTTGTAAATTTGAGAGTAATGATTTATAGTCCAACTGCTCCTAATTCTCTCATTACTAGTCAAACAAGGACTTCTTCCAAATGTCAGATAACAGATGGTGAAGAGAAATTTTATTTCCAGATCTTCCTAGACTAACATTTGAGGTAGCATGGAAAAAGGGAGGAGAGGGCAGAGCTGGACACAGATCCTGAACACACTTGGTTTTAATCAGCATTTAAAACCTTCTCCTATTTTGGTCAAAATTTCGTACTTTAAAATCTCATTCAAAATTGATCAACTATTTACTACTTCATAAAGTTCATCTGTTTTTGTTTTTAAGATGCAGTGATGTTACAACACAGTCTCTAAGTAAAAAAAAAAAACAACCAAACAAGCTACATTGTAACAAATGTATTTATGTTTTTCTTAGCAACAAATTACTGTTACTACAATTGTAGCAAAGTGGAGATAAACAGCTGAAAAAAGCCTATGGGATGATCTTCATAAGCCAGGATTTGATGTAAAGTCGAGAAACTTTAATTACTATTACACGTTGCATCATGTAAAAGGCAACTACTACTTATATTACAGCTATACCAAAGGACACATATATTTTTGTTTGTCTGTATTAGATTATTACATGGCTGGTGATTCTCATGCATTGTGAAATCTTTGTAACTGACTTCAAAATTTTCAGTCTTTAACAAAGATCTTAACATCTTTTGATGTTCTTAGAAATTTTACTTCAATATATACTGGCTAATTGTTAATTTTTAGACATGCATAAATTTTCCTGACCTTGAAACTAGCCATATATTTAGGGAAATTAAAGTACTTAATTATGATAATAACCATAACAACCTGATCACAAAGTGGAAGACATCTTAATGTATATTTCTTACTATCACAAAAAAAAGGTTTGTGTGTAGAGAAAAAGAAGAATATTCTAAATCAAGTCCTATCTAAGAAATGCACGTTACTGCCATGTTAGGAGCCACAAGATTCCAAGAGTACCTGAAATTCCCCAGACAGCTGTGAACCAAGACTGACTCGATTATTCATCTGCTTTTTCCAGTAGATTTGCTGAGTTGTTGTGCTTAGGAAACGAGGAAAATGTTTGATTTACTCTTAGAGTTAGTGCTGGAGATTTTAGTGTGCGTTCTCATTTCTACAGCAAAACTCTCTTGTGACTTCGAGGCACTCACCTTTTGCCTGCTCCCAGTGCACATCCCTCAGGAGGAAGGAAAATGTTCTGTCTCATTTTTGGGCAAACCATGGCAATATCTCCTTCCCACTAGTGGAATCTCAATCCCTTCTTTGCTACCTGGATGGGAAATATTTAAAATTTGTTTAAGTAATTTAAACAAGAGCAGGAATTTTTCATATTTTTCAGCTGCCTGAAAGGCCCAAGCCTGTCCTGTTTTCCACCAAATCCTCGTGCTCTCCCTGCATCCTTCTCTGAGGCTGGCAGATGCTGAGCCTGTGTGTCAGCCCTCCAGGGATGGAGCCATAAATGTCTTCCTCAAAACCTCAGCCAGCACCATTCCCCCCAGCACAACTTAATGGCTTTGCACAGAAATCCAAACACAAACGAGGCCTCTCAGGAAGAGCAGTTCCAGTTGTAGTTTACTCGTCCTTGCTCGACCTCAGCCTCCTGCAGCCACGGCAGAGCTCTTTAAAATCCTTGGATTCTGTGGGTGGCGCTTGTGGCATCCCCCTGACAGGCATGAAAGGCACTGGAGGAAAAGCCAGCCCTGAACAACCATTTTATGTGATCACCTTCTACAGAGTAGATCTGTGACCATAAAGGGAATCATTTCCAGTTCGACTGAAGGCAGGCACAATTAGGAGGACTGGATAAAATAAGTCAAACTGCTGTGAAATGAACAGCCTGAAGGGTCTGTGCACTGTTGTGGGTGACAATGGGGAATTCAGCTTATAGCACCTGGTACATAACTATGGAAGAGTCGTGGTGTTATGTGTTTTGTCAGTGTTTATGGGCTGGAGCAAAACTGAATATGTGGTAGAAAGCAGTGGGTAAATAAAAATATATCAGTTGGTTCTGTTGGTTTGGCTTGTCAGGCCTTTTTTTTTGCTGAAAACTCAGGTTTTAGAGCTGATCCTGTGCTGGGTGAGAACCTGAGTCATGATTTCTGCCTGGCTGCTTGGCAGGACTGTATTTGTTACCAGCACAGTGCTGCTGTAAATGCTGCTCACACCATCCTGAGTGGTGAAACAACAAAAACCACGGAATCATGGAATCACTGGGGCTGGAAAAGACATCCGAGACTATGGAGCCCAGCTTTGACCAAACACAACCATGGCCAAAAACCCACTGTAACAATGGTATGTTCTGAAGGCTGAAAATTAACTATGGAAATTTGACTTGAGGAAAACATATGAACATATCTTCTGTTCATTTTGGGGATATACATAAATATAAAACTCAGGGGAAAAAAAAGTTTGCTCTGTAAGGTTGTATACACTGCTAATAAATAAAAATGAAATCAGATTATAAATACCAGATCCTCAAACAATGAAATTCACTTTCCTTCCATTGATTTAAGCAAGTATTAAATTGATTTAAAGGCAGCTGTGTCAATTTCTATCACCAAGGGGTTTGGTTCTGAATATCTAAGAACTTGATTTCTTCAAGTCTTTTATATTTATCACTCCCATGCTGCACAGAGAGGCTGATCATGTCTCAGCAAAGTGGAGTTTGCCAGACAAGTGAACAAAACCCAGATCCCTCACCACATGACCCTGGTTTAGATCATTCTGTGTGGAGACATGTGGATAGGGAAGTCTATTTCTTCATATCTATATTAAAAATTATTCAAATAAACATGTATTCTATATGTACATGGAAATAAACAAAATTATATGGATTACACAGGCAATTTATTAAATTGTATATATAAAATAATAAAATGAAAATTACCAATTCCTTCTGGCTTGATCCCACGCCTTGTCTTTGCTCCCTCATATATTCCTTCATCCTTCATGTTGGCTTAGCCCTGAAGGAGCACGGTCTGTAACCAGAGAGAGAGTAACTTCTCTAAATCTCAAATTACAATAATCCAGGATTTAAGAAGCAAAATGGTACCATTACAGTATCTCTGGAGAAATAGGTCAGATCTGCAGTTCATCTCACCACTGCTACCGACAAATGAGGTCACGATTTGCTTTCTTTTACTGTGCTGTTGCTTTAAAAGAAAAGAGCTTATTTTTCTGTATTGATAAAGGTAATGAATTCCCAGGCAGCAGCATGAAAAGAGATAAGAGCAGGAATTAAATCTCTGGTCTGAATGGCCTTGGGTATCTAGTCCCACACAACACAGGCACAACATGTCAAGGCTCTTTTTAATATTTCTTTTGCAATCACATTTTCCCCATTCAGCTGCATACAATGTGCATGCAAACATAACAGCCTTTTCCAAACCCCCCCCCAGTGTGAAGGATAAAAATGCAGGCTCTTCTCCCTCCCATAATGTGCGTGCTTTGGGTACTTCTTAGAGAGAAGCTGTCTCCACAGAACAACTAAAGGAAATGAAAATAAGGATCCCAGCATCTTCTGTAATTGCTTTTGTGGAATGTAGTCATTCAAGGAAGAATCTGTGCAGCTGGTAAAGGCAGTGTGACTACAAAAATATACAGCCTCCCTATAAATTCTCTGTGATCCCTGAGGAAACCTCAGGAAACAGGCCATTGCAATGCAGATTTGCATGGTTCCCTGAAGGATACTGCACTTCCACAAATCCTCCCCTGAAGAGATTTAGCTTTTCAACAGTTTGCGCTCAAGTACAATTAATTCTGATGGCCCCTGCATGATTACAAGTCTAATGTTTAGTTTTGCTATCAATTACCACACGAGACTCTTCCTGGGTCACTGCTCTGTGAGGTACTATGGCTTTACTTACATTGAGCCACCTCCAACCTCTCTATAAATTCCAAATTTGGAGCACAATGGTCTCTCTGAACCAGCTGAAGTGTAAAGGAACAGCAATAACAATAAATAAATAGTACACTAATCCTTTTACTGTCAAGTATTAGAAGCATGGAAGAAATGAATGGGCACCTCTCCTGTTCTACATCCTGACATAAAAGTTCAAATTTCGTTCAAATAAGAGATGCTGATGTGAATAGTAAGACTTGTGTGCAGGTGAGCCACTGCTAGAGCCTTGTGTGCAAGCATTTACTAATGAATGCAGTTTGTTAATGGCAAGTATTTGTACAGGTATTTAGGCAATTACTCACCATTTGCAAAAATCCACTCAGCTTGTGCTAGGAGACAGCTGTTAGTTCTTTTCTGATTAAGAAAGGTTACCTTAACAGGAACCCTGGAAGTTTGCAGTCAAGGCTTTTTAAAGTTTTCTACTTCGGTATTCACCTTGATATATACATCATCTATGAAATATTTACAGAGGAAACCACTTAAAACAATGAAATATAAATGAGTCTGATGCATTTCTCTGTCAGGTTTTACCCAGGGCGGTATTTGGGGTTTATGCAGGGATAGGATTGCCTAATGAATCTGGCCAAGTGGAATCAATATGAGAGTAATTAATTTAACTCCTTCTTTTTATTTTTCAAAGTGACAGATTTATGATGGGGCATGAAAGAAACATGAAGCATTACCATTTTCTCTCTACTGGAGGCAGACTGGATAGATAAAGATAACTGGAGTTCCCTATATGCCACAGGGCTCTGCTGGTCAGGGAGCAAAGCTCTGACCTAAAGGAAAAGCCCCGAGGGAACAAGGAAGAGCTGGGAATAGCAGGCCAGCAGGCTTGGTTATGTGATCGCCTGCAGCCATCCCAGGGGAACCACCAGCAAAGAACAGCTGTCACTGGGAATGCCCACAGCATTTGGGGCACCTCCCCAGAACAGACAGTCAGATTAGACCACACAATCACAGAACAGGCACAGACTGTATCTGCTGGGGTTCTTCACATTCACCTTTACTTGACTCACTTATGGCCCATTTGAATTGCTGCACTTGGAAAGAAAAGTTACTGTCCCAAAAGCTACAATTTTGCTCTTTCATTATTTCCCCCCAGATATCCTGCTCTACCTTCTCTCCTTTCCTTTTTAATGTAAAAGGACTCTTAACAGCCATACCAGCTGCTGCAATGGAGAAACCAAAGCAATAAAAGCATTTAAGCCACCACTTGTATATTCAATCTCTCTCTTTTTGCGTTATTCTTGACTATAAATATTTTTGAACGTTGTCTCTGTGGCTACATGCAGAAGTTCCCTTTAGCTTTAGGCTTTAACAACTCAGTCACCAGCACAGTGAAAACCAGAAAGCCTAAGAACCCCTGACAGTTTACATCAGCTCAAAAGCTGTTCCACTGACATTTGGTAAGAGATCGCTGCAGTAGCAGTATTTGGAACACTACAGGAATTAAACAAGGGCTTGATTCCCTTTCCATGGATAAAATGTACAACAATCATTTTCCCAAGAGGGTGCAAAGATAGCAAACTGTGTGTATATGTGTTATGATTTTCTTTTTTAGTATTCATTTCCCCTTTCTGTGATAAAACTAATTCAAGTATTAAAGCTCATGAACAACTATGGTAGTTTCAAATTAAATCACTTCAGTTTGGTGAGCACTTTCAATTGAAAGTACACGCTCCAGCAATTCCTCTTGACCAAATACAAAATACTTTCCTTTACAGTTGCCCAGAATAATACAGGATTTGAGCTCTCTTAACTCTTACTCTCCAAATTCCAAGGGGAAAATATTATTGCATGCTGAGAGTCATTACAGCCATTCCTGCCAAGCTATGAAAAAACCCTGTAGTTTTACTGGTCTGTGCTGATAGTTTCTGAGCAATAACAGAGATTTTGGGGGGTTTTGTAGCTGAGTGTTTCTGAGCATCTGTGCAGCCTGTGTGTGAGCGGGTGGGTGACGGTGTCACCCTGCACCAGGCTGTACCTGTTCCAAGGCCTGCAGATCTCATTGGTAGCTCTGTTTATTCCAAAGGCTGTCCATGTTTGCAGTAGGTAAAATGGCTTTCCAAGCCGGCAGGAAGAGCCTGCTCCTGGGGAGTGCTAAGGTGCTGCTGGAGGGAAGAGCAATGGAATCTTTCAAAGATGTAAAACTGCATTTTGAACACGCACAGACAATGAACAGAAGTCTTGTAATATTTTAGTAAAGCATAGTGGGAGTTTACAACCCAATGAGTGCCTCTACATCTCACCTGCCTGAAAATTTCTCAGGGTTTTGATTGGATAGGCCAACCTTTTCCAAGCTTTTCTCGTACTGAGAATGAGCAACTGTTGAAAAACATCACCACTCCCAACCAACTCCCACACCTTCCCAGGAAAAACACACTTGATTATATGAAATACATGAAATCAATATTAGAACAAACTTACCATATGTGGTGGAGGAGAATGTGGGGCAGCTTTCGCCTGTTCCAACTCATTCCCTTGGCTACTGCACTCCATAGCACCAAATCCTGAGGAGCTGCTCAGGCCTTTTGCTGCATTAAGGTGCTGCTTTCATGTTGTACCTTGATTTTCCTTGCTCCCACACTGCCAAGCCTCTGGTTTAGCCCTGGAGTGGGAAGTCAGAGCCAGCAACCAACATCACTAACAGGAGATACAGAGCGCCCACACTGGGTACTCATCCCACCAGCACCTTCCTGATGGTTTCCACATCTCAGCAAAATAAATGGTACAGAACAAACCTTCCCTGGAGTTACAAGGGACTTATCAGGCAGTATTTCACCTGTGTGTGATTTTGTACAATCACTGTGCACACAAATCAAGCCTGACAGTTACATCAATGCAAAGTGACCGTAATTGGATACAAGCAGTCTCTCAAAACAAAAGTAAATTATCCAGATACATGTAAATAAGTCCTGAGGGTACCCTTCACCTCCACACAGCTCTCCTTCCACAGTCTATTGCTTGATTTAGAGTTTTCAGTCCTTACACCATTACTTTCCATTTTCTGCATGGATTATTTATTTTACATCCAAAAAAAAAGCCAAAGGAAAAAGAATAAAAGTAATACCTTAGCAAAAGATGAAACCATATGTTCCTTCTTTGTGATGTTAAATCCTCTCTGGGAGCAAAAAAGGTTATTCAGTCTCTTTTATCTTGAAGATATTGAGTAAATTATATCTCTGCCTAATCAGTTAAATGATTTTCATACTTCATGGATAGATACTTCACAAGGAACTTTACTGAAGTCTCTGAAAAACATGCAGCCCTGAAAAAAGCATTAGCAAGAGGGTAGGATGTGTGAGAAATAAGTGAATAAATAAGACCCAAGTTGTGATTACTGTATGAGAAGCAATCACTCAGCCCTCTGCAGCCAGGATGTGCTGCCAAACCAAGTGGATTAAGAGACCAAAAGGGATTTTTTCTAAGTTTTATAAGTTGCCCAATATGGCATAATTCAAAGATTTCATACTGACTGAATAAAAACCTGTAAGGAAAGCTACTGTTTACCACAAAAGCCGGCTCTTGGTGATTTGTGCATGTGTGCATTAGGGTACAAGAAATAATTTTCTTTGAATGCTGACATTCTTACAGGACTTTCTTTTACCATGTGCTGAATTTACTTGCTATGAGCACAGTATGTGTTGTGACCTGTTTTTTTGGAAGATAATACAATAACTGGAAAAAAATGTACATTCCCTCTTCCCAGTGTTTTCCCCGGTGCTCTCCATAGCTTGCTTTGTAATATTTCCTGAACAGTGAACACTATTGCACAGCTATCTCCTAAGTGTCATCTGCTTTTACTTTAGTCATTCTGGAAGACCTGGGAGCTGGGTTTAATTGTTCGTACACCCAATTCAACTGGTAACTCATAACATGCAGATCAACTAAGTGACAAAAATAAAAGGTCAGGACAATCAGGAACATTTTTAAAGAGCATTAGGTAGTGCAATCAAGTATTTGTTAATACTCTGCCCTTCTACATGATTACTATTTTCTGTTTTAAAGTCATTCATTGCAAGAAAATTATATCTCCTATTACTGGAATACCTTAAGAATATTAAAATACCTTAAATATGAAATACCTTACCGTATTTTCTTAGGTTTAATATATTTGGGAAAGTTGTGTCAGAAGCATATTAGTTGACTTTTATTCCAGTTTTATTCCATTTTGAAGTTTTACTCAGCAATTAATTTGCCTCATGAAATTTGTATTATTTCAATATTAAATAATAGAAACTAGTAAGTCAAAGTTCTGCATAAAAAATACTGACGAAACTACTGACAAACTCTTTCCTGCCACGCCTCATTGTCCACAACCACACTGCTATACAGGTATTTTTTTAAACTGTACAAGACCTCTCTGATGGTTTCACCTAAATCAACACCAGTGGGCTAAATAGCAAGTTCAGGGTTATGTGGTTATTGCAGTTGCCAGGATTAGAAAAAAAAAAATCTGTCATTTCCAAAAGAGAAATGAGAAAATTCAGTGAGGCCAATACATAAATAACACCTGTACTTTCTAAAAGCAAAATAATTCTCAAAGTAATGAGCTTAAAAAGTGCTAGTTGTATTGCAAACTTGAAGGCAAAATGAGATTAAAGCCCAAGAGCAGAGCAGTGATGCCAGCACAGGTGTCAGTGTACAGCCCTGGCTGTACTGCCTGTGATACCTTCCCTTTAGGGGCACCCTGAGCAGCTCTAAAGCTGCAGCACGGTTTATCCAAACCAAGGCTGAGGCTCTGCATCATCCAAGGAACACTGACACACAGGGTGAATTCAGCAACACAGTTCTGAATTGCTCTTACTCCCTGTAGATTTTTGGGCTGTCACAATGACGGCCTCGCCATTTTCGTGGCAAAGTCACCCTGGCTTGGCCTCTCCAAGGCAGCCTCACAGCTCCTCCACGGTGTCTTCACCACAGGGATGGACCTTACAGACCATCTATCCCACCCTCTGCCATGGGGAGGGACACCTTCTGCTGGACACCAGGCTGCTCCAAGCCCCATCCAACCTGCCCTTGGACTCTTCCAGGGATGTGTTCTGGGTAACTGTACCCCAGCAAGGCTCTGCTGAAGGGAAAAGCTGGTGTTTGGATTTGCTCTGAATGTCCCTGCAGCTGTGAAAAGTGGATGGCAGTGCTGCTGGAACCAGCTCTCTTGTGAGGTTTCCTGTACTCTCTGCTAGCAGTACTGCCAAGAATATTCCTAACACAGCTTTTTTGCAGTGACTCGGAATTTCACACTCTAGATGAAAGCAATTCAAAAGCAAATTGAGAAGCAGAGTTTAAAAGAAATAGAGTATTTCAGACTAGTTTGTTAGACTGAAGAAATGAGCAGGCTTAAAGAGAAAGATTCCTTCTTTTGGAATCAGAAAGCATCTTACAGATCCAGAATGTCTCTGGATCTCTGCCTACAGCTGGAAACAACTGAAGTGGTACAGTAGCATAGCTGGCTTATCCGTATTTCGAAAAAGCACTGTCCCCTCTTAGCTGGGGGAAATGAAGATCTGTAAGGATTTTATCCTCTATATGAACTCCACATCTGGCACTGTATCTTGTTTTCCCCACAAAACTCCAGGCAGGAGATAGCTCAGCTCCCCACAACCTGCAGGAAAGGTCTCTGGAGAAGCCTCCCAAAGCAGCCTCCAGTCCATGTGTGTGTGATGCCTCACATGAGAACTATTTCCATCTCCAGCTTCCCTGAGGACATCTGCTTCACTTTTGACTTTTTTTTTGTACAAACCACCTCTTCGTCAGCAGCTGAAAAACAAGGAGACATGCTGGAGTCGGCTCTGGAACTGCTCCCGAGCACTTGCGTGTGCCTCGTGCCAGAGAGTTCCAGTGCTTGGGTTTCATGTGGAATATTGTCTGTGGTGTCACCACAGGCACAGCTTCCAAGTCCTGCAGATTTAATGAGCCTCAGCACACTTCTTGCATCCCCAGGCACAGCAGCTGGAACCTGAAACAAATATTCCGAGCTTCATTTCCCAAGGCACGGTAAGTAGAGAGGGCCTAACACGAGCCATCAACACCCAGAGGGCACTGATTTAGGAGGATTTATGGGTGGAAAAGTAGAGGTGCCCAAAGTCCAGGGTCAGGAGGCTCAATACAACTGTTTGTCTTACTACGAGTGTAACTTTCTTAACATTGTATCATAACACTTGCAAATGTCTTGGATTATCTTTGTTGCTTAAATATCTGGTTTTGTACTAAATATACACAGAGACAAGTGATTGACAATACATCAGTCATCTGCTCATATAAAAATCCACATGAATGCTTTTGTTGTTTGGAGCTCCTCATTCAGAACTGGATGAAGAACCAACATCTTTCCTGCTTTGCAAGCCAATTCCATCTGTATTTCTTCCCAAAGGCTGAGTGTGTAAAGCCAGAGCCTTCATTTGAGGGGAACTCTGTCATTGTCTTCCATCTCCTGCTTCTGTATTACTCTACATTTCACAGCCCAGAAACCTATAGGTCCAGTTGAACAACCCTTGGAGCATCTTCCCTTATTCCAAGGGCTAGTTATTGTTCTCCCAGAGCTGCAGAGAGCTGGCACCAGATGCAATCCCACCTTTTCTCTCATGCTCTTCAGGTGCCTGTTCTTCACAGGAGCTGCTGCTAAACTTCACTGTGAGGAACACAGGAGGAAGAAGTCACAGCCACAGTATTCATGAAGAATATGAAAAGAAATATTGTACTTTTCAGGGAAGAACACAGCTTGGGCAGGAATGAGAATGAATCGTAGTGAATCATTTTCACTCACTGAACTTAGTACAGAAATGAGGGGAAAAGGGGTGAGTGTGAAGATACTTCCCTATCTCATTCTCTAAGGTACAGCTAAACCTTCCCAGACTCCTTTAAAAGCTGTATGAAGCATTTAGTGTAGATACAGTTTCTGTACAAGCACTCAGCAGAGCAAAATCATACAGGAAGAAAACCCATGGGCTGATGTAACAGTAGCAGCAAGGCCACCACTGTGTCCCCAAGTACCACACCTACACAGCTTTTAAATCTCTCCAGTAATGATGACTCAAATAAAGCCATGGCTATGAGAACGTCTGAATAAAGTATGTTTTCATAAAAGTCACTCTGGTCGTTCTGGACAGAAAGCACCTTCAAGAAGATCAAAAGGCAACCTGGCACCCTTCTAAACCAGAAATCCTTTGAAGAGAATGAGCCTATTTGATGACAAGCACCAAGAGCTGAGGGGGAGGGAGGGGGACTGAACGTGGCAGGGGTAAAAGTTAGAGCAGAAGACCAGCACATGCCCTAGGATTTCAGTGCCGAGTGTTGAACACCTGCCCAGCTCAGTGGTTCTGGGATGAAGCAATAAATGCAGCTGTCTCTGGAGAGGTCGGGTAACTGTTTACCCACGGCCATCCTGCACTGACTCATCTCCACGCCATGCTGCTGCAAGTAGGCCTCTGCTGGGGAGTAAAGCTTGGCAGGAAAAGGTTCCTTTATTGCCCAAGGTCTTTGTGCCGACTAGCAAGGGCCAAGTTCCCCAGCAGGGCTGGAAAAGGTGCCAGGATGCGTAACTTGGTGAGCTTTGCTTGTCTTTCTTGGTCACAAAAAGGAATTGCTGCCCTGCGCTGCGCAGGAGGTGAATATCTCCCCTTCACCTATCAGGAAAAAGGGAAGAGCTCCAGAGAGGATCTTACCAAGGACTCCTCTGACACCCTAGCCCAGAGTACTCTGCATCCTCCTCCCTGTCCCCCATTTAATTTAAAGTAAAAATAATGACTTCACCCTTTCTTTGGAAAAAAATAATATACTACACAGCATTTTAATGACAAATCCTTACTGAGATGAGTAATGCTTTGTTGGAGAGCAGCAGCTGGACTAGGAGTTTTTTGTGTTTGGTCTCAATCTATGCACACCTTCACGGGGAACATAAAGAATTATAAAATGATCTGAGGGCTAGACCAGGAAACTAGAATTAAAAAAACAATTAGAAAGAGGGTGCACACTTCTAACGATCTGAGTAATTAAACATTGGAACAATTCAACAAGATTGGGGCGGATTTTCCATATGGTTTAACATGTTTGTACTTAGACTGCTTCACAACACGTATCTGTAGCAAATTTATAAACACGGTTTGGTAACACAGATTTCTGCTTCAACTTGCAGCAAGAGCACAAAGAGATTTAAAGTCATTACCAGGAAGGCTAATAGAAAAAATGAATCACACCATGAGCCACGCTGGTGATCCCACCCACCTTTCAGAGGACACAGGGAGAGTTCAACCGATCTCCAAAAGGCCAGATTGGAACAAAAAAGAAAAGAAAAATAATATTCATAAGAGATTTATAATTAAAGCCCAAGATTCATTTCCGCTGGAAACAGATGGCCAGGCAAAGGCATTGGGGATAATTTAGCTAAAGCCTGTGCTTCAACTTGCTAACAAAAGCATGGATTTAATCTTCCATCCAGAGGGTAACCTGTTTATTGCGTATTACGGATCAGGAAACATCCGCATTGCTTAAAAACTGACACGCTCACAGGGCCAGTGCCCAGCCAGCACTGCTGGGAACAGCACTGCTGCTTCCATGGAAAATAAATTCAAATTGCAAGGGAACAGAACAACAAACAAGACTGGTAAAATCTCAGGGAAGAGTGAGAGACTGAGAGCTGGGTGACTCAGGAGAAACCTAAAGCAGTGATAATGGGTGGGAGATGCTAAAGATGGCATGATAAGTGCAGTGCATCCAATGGAAAATAAAAGGTCTGTTTTCCTTTGTTTCTTTAAGGTGAACTTTAGGCTCCTTCTTTAAGGCGCCAGTTACAGTATTGCAGGATAAATCTCAGCACTAGAAACACACTTCCACACCTGGGGCAGTCTTCTGTCTCGGGAGACAAGACAGAAGAGAGTCCTTGACATGGCTTTTCCACTGGGAATACGAGAAAAGTGTTGACAACTCTACACCTGAACTGGCTTTCCTTCCATCTACTCTCCCCATAATGAATAATTTTGGTTAACTACTGTCACACCTACCTCAGTAATTCCCCAAATGCCCCTTTAAGCCAGTGTAGACCTGTGCACAGCAGGAACTACAAAACTCTCAGACCTGCTCTACTCTCATTATTAAAGCTGTTAATGTTTCCAGCAGTACTGACTCACTCACAGTGCAAACTCAACTTCTGGTTATATGTTCTGAAAGTACTTGGTGAAATAAAAGGGTATAAAATAAATGATCTTTGGAGAAATAATATCACCAGGCAATTACCGACTGAATAATTCTGGAATTGGAATAAAGAATGAGTGAATTTCCTCACTGAGCAGTGACGAACCAGCACATTGCACTTGGAACCAGGAAAACCAGACTGAGGATTTGCCCCTAACCATAGAAATGGAGCAGCTATTTTATGGCACTGATTACTCACCTCTAAGACCTTCAACATGTTCTGTTGGGAAATGCAACCACTGAAACACTCCTGCTGTGCATGAGACCCTGAGGGCCCTATCTGAATAAATACAGTATCTCTGATTTCAATTAGTGGGGAACTAAAAAGAGCTCACCCTCTGGAACAAGGAAATGGGGAAAAGTGACTTTTGAAAATATATTTCTTAGAGAAGGAGACGTGTATTTTAGGTGTATTTTTCCTGAATTGGACATTATAGGCATGGCTGCTGTGAGTATATTATGGAATATAAAATAAAATGAGAAAGTTTATTCTGTATCCTTTTTCTTTGTTACATTTTCACCTTCTGCTTTGGACAGGCGGCTTTTATAAAATGGCTGTATGGGTTGAGACAGAGAATGGAAATGTTGTGAGAAAACATTAAATCCTTTTTCTGGGACAGTTTCAAACTTGAGTGTTTGTGGTTTTTTTTTTCTTTCTAAGAATAAACAACGCCTAAGGAGTAAAAGATTGCCTCACACAGAACAACAAAAATAACCACAAACTCCACAGCCAGTTCCCTGCCTTGGAGTGCCATCCTGAGCCCAGAGCAGCAGGGGATGCTCTAGGCTCAGTGCAGCCCACAGGGCTTTCTCCTCAGGAGGTGATATTCCTGTACATCATTTGAAGGACAATAATACTGGAATATTTTATTTACTTTTGATGTCCACATTTTTCACAGTCTATTGAAAATCTGGAGAAGGTGTGCAAAAAAACCCTCCGCTTCTACTTGGGAACTGGGGAAAGTGCCATACAGTGATCAGACTCTAAGGAGCCCATCTGTTCAGCTTCTAAAAAAAATATTCAAGGTTGGAATACAGATGTACAATCATGACAGGAAAACACCAGGTACCAAAGGACTCTTTGTCTTGGGGATAAAAATAACATAAAGCTGGAATCTGTAGCCAGACCAAAAATTAAACTAGAAAGAAGGCACTTACACCTTTAGCTCAGAAATTAACTACTGCAAGAGGTTTACAATGGGAAGCAATAGATTTTTCATATTTTTCTTGTCTAAGTCAGAAATGGATGCTTTTCTTCATGTTAGTTCAAGATACAGGTAGCTTCTAGTTAAATAGAATTTCCTGGGTTTGAGCAATGAAATGGGAATTGAA
Source organism: Rhipidura dahli (assembly GCA_013399225.1). Taxonomy (NCBI): domain Eukaryota; kingdom Metazoa; phylum Chordata; class Aves; order Passeriformes; family Rhipiduridae; genus Rhipidura; species Rhipidura dahli. Next base: position 165,656 of record VXAC01007871.1, read on the forward strand.
GACAAGGATAAGAAATGGCAATCTGCATCCTGTGCCTTTGGCAAGACACTTTATTTCGGAAGGCTACTGTGTAAGCAGACAGGACAGGGAGAATGGTTACTGTATGCTTATGAATTTAGGATTATGCTACAGGAAATGTTTCCCGTGTGCCACTGAGGAACAACCATGGCTAACCCAAGAAAATCATAATTCCACCTGGATTTCAAGGACTGCCTCCAAGTACAGGTCCTCATGCTGGTCTACAGCATGAATGAGAAAGAAACAGACATCAGTGGGATCTCAGCCCACCAAGAATTTTCCGCTGATTTTAATATACGCATCCCACAAGTTCAGTCAGGCCATGAGATAAGAAAGTGATGGGAGAGAAGCACAGGAACCACAAAGGGTACCACACTTCAACTCAACTTGCTTACTACCTGGGATAACTTCTGCATCTTGGCACACTCACAGGCTAAGGAGTTGAATGGCTGCTGCTGAGGGCTCTGTGGCTGTGGCAGGGTAAGCAGCACAGCGTGTTCCTCCTCACAAAAAACAGGCGCTTCTTGTTCTTCTCTGCTGCCGTTCCACGCAGGGCCTTTCTAAGCAGACTTTCACATCCAGTGTTGAAAGCAGAATTAACCATGCAGACTTTTTCCTTGCAAAGAGAAGAAAAAAATATAGCACCATAAAAACCTCAAAGAAATCACACCTAAATACAAAAGGTTGCGAGTTGCTGAAGTCACCTGGCCTGAAGGCCAGTGCCATGTGCTCCCTCTGTACTTTTTCAAACCTTTCTTTGTGGATTTCTTTCAAATTCTCCACAGCCACACAGTATTAAGAGATCAATTATTTTGTTGTATTAGAAATGGGTCTGTTAAGAGATTGCTTAGGGGTCACTTGAGAGCCTAAACAAATAAACACCACCGACCCAATATGCTTTTAATCAACATTAACAATAGTCCCTCCATCCAGAGTGACAAAATGTAATGGAATCTGCTGATGAAAACCAAAATAAAACTGGAACCAATTACTGTAAAAAATGTATGCCATGAGAGAAATATTTCAGAATGCTGCCCAAAGGTAAGACATTCCTAGCTATGCCCTTCAAGTTTTGCCAGTATTCAGAGCTTTGAAGGTTGTTTCTTTAGAAGAAAATTAGATGATAATATATGAGGCATTTTTTTAATGGCATACAGTTCACTGTCCCAAAATGCTCCTTTTAAGCAATATGCAGTTTTTTAATTTCAAGTCTGACAGCTGTCACAGCTTGGTGATCTTCATCATCTCATAGGGCTGTGATTCCCCTCCTTCTCCAGCCACTTTGTAAAAAATACAAATACATCTTGGTTATCTAAAAGGAATTAGTCTCTTGCTTCAGATTTTGGCTAATCCATAGAGATGTTCTGTCCCTAGTGATGTCCATTTCCAAACTTTGCCCTGCACACTACTTACACAGAATCATTCCTACACTCAGAATAAGGCTTTGACTTTCTCCTGCACTCTGTTCCATGCCGGCTCAGCTCAGCTAGCAGAAGCAAGCTGCATTTCATGAGGAATAAATACTGCCTTGCCAAGTAATGCTCACAAGTGATCTTTTTAAGCAAATCTAGGGAATGACAACAAACATCATGGCCTGCACTAATTTCAGGTGATTAAATACTTGACTTTTACTGAGACACTGATGTTCATACGGAATTATAAAGAAGTATTTTTGAGGCTACGTTGGTATGACATTTCAGGACCCTGTTCTCCCCTCGTTATGGAAATTCACAATAACAGCCATTAATCAGTTCTGTTACTTCAGTCAGAAGCTAAACTTCAGCAACATTGCTCTGATTATACCTGAAACGAATGGAATTTATGAAACAACTTTTAACCATATCATGGGATTATACTTTGGTTGCACCATTAATTCAAACCCACGTACTTATATCTTCTTTCATGCAGTTATCAGTATTTATATTTGTTTTTATTAGCTTGCTTGGCAGAGACAAAAACAGGAAGCATAATTCAGGAAAAGAGAACATTTTTGTATTTTCACATTGGCCTGTCTTTGACACAAATCCTGCACTTCACAAAAGACCCTGACTTATATTCCATGGAAAGGAAATCATGTACTTTATTGAGTACTCCTCTGAACATGAATGGGATGCTGAAGTGGAGCCTGTGTTACTTAACTGCTAAATTAAATCTTATGCTCTTTTTTTCCCCACAGGAATATACATTCTCTGCCTGTTCTTGGAAAGGAGAAAATAAAAGATGGAGAATGGCAATAGGAAAGCTCCTGCTGTCCCCAGAGTACAGCTGATTAAGTCAGTAGCAAACAGGCACATTGTATGTCCCAGTATCTTTGTCTGAGCTACTGTTACCTTTTGGACAAGTGGACCTAACACTGGTTCTATAATTAATAGTGTCTGTAGTACAAAGTAAACCAGATTTTACTCACTTTGCCTCAACACCGCTGATGAATATTCACCATGTTTAAAGGCAGATGACAAAAGGAACCTGCATTAATCTGGGAGTGTAACATACTGAAAACCAACAAGTACTTACTTCTTCCAGGACTTGGGGATAGCACACCTCAACAGTCAGCAAAGGAGCAGTCCTTTGTTCATACATCTCCTTATCTGAAAAAAAAACTCCCATAAAACATATTAAAAGTAATTTTCTTTCTTTCCTTTCTCAGAGATTTTCTGAACTGCATTCATAGTAGAACCTGGGAGATCCAGCACTTGTATTTGCACCAAAAAATGCCACGGGAAGGAACTTAGTATCTGACACAACATGGTAGCACGACCCCACAGCCTGATACAAAATGGTGGAGTGACCCCATGGGCTGACACAACACGGCAGAATAATCCACAGCCTGACACAAAATGGTGGAGCAACTTCCCCCCACACCCTTACCCAAAATGGCAGATTGACACCTCCACACCCCCTTGCCCTCACCCACCCTGTCGGACCGTCCCCCTCACCCCAAAGGGCGCCATGGGTCCGTGTGGTTCCCACAGGGACCATCCAGGCACAGCCAGGCGTGGGGAGCCCAGCGGAGCAGAGCAGAGCCAAGGACACCCCTGTGCTGAGGGCTCCCTGCCCTGCACTTAAAGGCAGCTCAGAGCACGCTGGCTCCCAGGGTGTTGCCTACATACCTTTCTCCTTTGCCTTTCTTCTCCCACCTTCTTCTCAAAATACATTATACACCAGACCAAAACAATCCAGGCAACGCCTCAGTAAGTGCCTCGTTGTGTCTGGAGAAGGTAAAGTCCGGCTAGGTTAAAGTTTAGGAAGTTCAGGTTTGTGAAGTGCCTCGCTCGGGTGTGGATTAAAAGGTGCCAAGCACCTCATTGTGCCCTCAGGCTCTGAAGTGTGCCAGCCTGGCTGAGCTGCACAACCATGGCCCATCCCCGCACATCGCCCAGCGTGACCCACAGGAAAGGACTGACAGCTCCGGTCTACTCACCATTCCTGGCACTGCCTCCCACGCCTCTTTACCTGTAGCTGGAACAGTGTTTTGTCTCCAAATTTATGTCAAACTAAATAACAACAATACAACAATAATGACAGTAACAGTATTATTGCTATTAAAACTCTAAAAGTCACTAATGATGCTAAAATTATCTTACCATTAGAAAATTATTTGTGAAGAGCTTTAAAATAAAATTGAGAAAGCCTAGAAAAGACAACATTCTTCTGAAGAATAGGCTGGCGCTCCTGAAGGTGTGGCTGTCACTAAGGCCAAATCAGAGTTAGTATGCAGCCTGCCTCTTCCTTGTGCCCACGCAGAGTGTGGAGAAAGCTTGAGACAGCTTCAGAAATCATCAGTAAATGCTCCCCACTGCCACCTACCCAGCCTTTCTCCAGGTCTCTTTTTCAGAGTTTACCTACCAAACCTTGCCCCAGGCTGGGCACGTAACATCTCTGCAGACGTAAAAAAGTGGTGGAATCCTGCTGGGAGGGTGTCTGAGCTCCTGCGAGCTCTGCAAACAGAGAGCGGGGTTTGAGAGCTATGCAGCATCCTCACAAACCAGAGACCTTTGTGTCGCTGCACTGAGAAAACAAGTGGTGCGTGAGAGCGGACACTGTATTTTCACATCAGGAGCATTTCAGCAAAAAATTCAGGAATGCAGCTGAACTGTGACTGTTTTCTACCCCCCTCAAAGCCAACTTTTGCCCACTACTAGATGAAAATATCAAATTCATTGGAAATGTACTCCCACTGTGTACTCTACAAACAGTTACTCTTGTGGCACATTTATTTAGCACACAGAGAACTGATCCACTGTTCTGCCTTGCACTGGTTGCTTTCAAGGACTCCCATTCTGCCTGAGAGAGAACAGATATAAATAATTATAGAATAAAATGTTGTCAGAGAATAATGTTCTCTGGCTGCTTTGGTCCAAGGAAAGCCAAAGCCATCATAAAACTTTCAGGGAAAAGGGCAATAATTAATTCTACGAGGATAACACTCTATCACATTGCCTTGCTGCTATTATGCCAAAATAAATTAATATCTTAGTCGCTCTATATATAGTTTAACTTATACACCTAATTTCGGCCTTCTTAAAATTACCTTGGAAAATGAAATGTATTTCCTCACAGATATGGATTTTATATATCACATTTTGAAGTATAAAGTCTGAAGATGTTATTCTTATTTCTTTTAAGGACATCAACGGCACATTTTTAAAAAAGTGAGAATTTAGAGGACATCTGAGTTTCTGATTACTCACTGTATAGTGTGAATGTGAAGAAAAGCTAAACAGATTTCTAAGAAATTAATTAATCATCTGAAGGACCACACAGCATGAAAAACAATGGTGACAATATTAAACACTAACACAGATACACATCATCCTTCTATATTAATATATAATTATTTACATGCAATGTTCCAAGAAGTCCATTTCTGCGTTCTCCACAGTATATTCATTGCACAAGTAACTCCTAAGAGCTGCCTGATTTGTTTCTGTGTTTTGTTAATGGCAGCTTTATTCTGCTTTACAGATTTAAGTATGCAGTTTGCTGGGTTTTGGCAGTATATACCTGCAGGTAGTTGCCTTTTGAAAAGGTCAGGAGGTGCTAGAGTGCTGGACAGTTGGATTTCATTCAGATTTCTGTGTGCACTGATTTTAGGAATGCTCAATTTTTCAATCGTAATCCATTTATGTAACTTCTGAATCAAGAGACACACTGCTGAAAAGCAGGCTTATTTGAAATTTTACCAAAATACATTATAGCCATTCAACAAATGAATCATCAGTTTTACTTAACCTAATTCATCCTGAAGCTCATATGTGTGTGTGCATTTTATCAATTACCACAGATCACCCGGAATGTGCAGCCAGTCCATGCATCCATCATCCATGCAGACACCTTGGAAAAGGGCAAACTTTGAAGCATGTCTCAAATGATATACGTATTGGGAGAAGAAATTCTGTTTCAGAAGCAAAATGTCATAAAACATCCCCCACCAAAAATAATTGTAATAAAACAGCTTACTTGAGTTTAAAATTAACTAGGCCAGAGTTGCTATCTTGGATGCAAAAAAGAGGCAGACTACTTTTATGAATGCCATAAAAATAAACTATTTTAATAGGTACATAAATAAAAGGTTTAAAGTAGAATTTTCCCCCCAAACATCAAGATGGCCTAGCTTCTGTAGAGAAACTGAACAATATTCACGTGACTCCTAAATTAAATAAATCCTTTGTTACATTCAAAACCACTGGAGGCAAATACATAATGCAGTGACGCACCTGAATTGTTCTCCTTCCTCATCCTAGCAGTGTATACAGTATTTCCTTGGTTTACAGTACTCTGAGGATATGGATCTGTTAAATAAACTCTGAATGACAGGGTGAAAATAAAATTTAAAAAGTCAAAGTTAAAAGAACCAAAACAACCCTGGCACCCACAGGGGTACCCTGCATCAGGCAGGAAGTTTCAATGGAAGAGAAATAAGGATTGTGCTGTAAAATAAATTATATCTTTTACATATTGTCGTATAGTTATCTCAAAATGTTTAAATATTACATTCACTTTTGGTGATGTGTTTTTGTCTATGCCTGTAATAAATTACACGTGGCGTGTGCTCGCTGGTCATGTGTTTTACTGCAAATGGGGGGAGCTCAGCACATCTAGGAAATGTTAAAAATATTTCAGATTTATTTAAGATGGACAAAATCTAACTTAAAGCGGCTTTCCTCCTATCATGTCCCCCTCTGCAGCACCACTAGAAAGTTACCCTGATGGCTTCAGTTTTTGCTATGTTGTATCAAAACATGTCACAGGTTGATGACTAACACTTAGTGACCCACAGAGGTTCTCAGGTTCTGTTTTTCCTTTCTCCCTCTGAACCACCTGTCAGTTTGAGAATATCTGCCATTAACATCTCCATGCTCTCCAAAGATTCCATCTAATTAAGGCAAGGAACCATCACCTGTCCATCAAAGCTAAGTTTCCTGAAACAAGATGTTATCGCTGTTGTTATCTGGAATGTGTTATCTGCGATGGGTGAGGACCACTCATCCTGTGGAGGAGAAAGTCTGTCACATGGTCACTCTGAGTGTTAAGGTACCTTGTGCTGGTGAAATCAGAGACAAAACTAAAAGATGACAACTTTCATCCATAGTGCAGAACTGGCATTTCTAGTCTATTCCATCAGAAGTTCAAGAAGTCGGGCCAGGCTGACTCAGACGTGGCCAAGGAGCCTGCTTAGAGTTTACCCACCAGCAAGACGCGACCGGCAATGAAAGGAATGCCCCTTTTTCTGACTTGCTTTTTTCTTGTTCTTCCTCTTCTTCTGCTTATTTGCACCTTTGCTTTTATCTGATTTCTTTTTCTTTTCGTCTTCCTTAAACCACGGTCCCCAGACTCCTCCGTTGAGCTTGGGGTTACTGCGAGGGTCCTTGGGCGGGTAGCGGACGGGCACTGCTGTCTTGTTGAACTGCGAGAGCCTCCGCAGCAGCTGCTTCACCACCTCTGGGTGCCTGGCGGACAGGTCCACGCGCTCGTAGGGGTCGGCCGTGATGTTGAAGAGCCACACGGTTTTCCCGGCGGACCAGGAGACGCGCTCGTTGTGCCAGCGGTTGGGACCCGCGTTGCTGAAGGCCTGCGGAGGCACCCAGTCGCTGTATCCCGGGTTTCCCGTCAGCAGTTTCCAGTGATTCACTCTGATGGCAGACTGGATGGCAGTGTTCCAGATGCCATAGCCAGCGGCCCAGGAGCCGTTCTTGGCTTTGGTGTAGATCGGGTCGATGTTGTGCAGGATGTCCACCCGCGGGGAACGCCTGCCCTCGCTGATGGTCTCCCACACGTCGTAGCCGTCCAGCTGGATGTCTTCATCGATCTGCCCCTCCGCCAGGGTGATCAGCGTGGGGAACCAGTCCGTGATGTGCACCAGCTCCTTGCACACAGACCCTTTGTTTTTCAGGAGGGGGCTGTGCACAAACCCGACAGCGCGGATACCTCCTTCCCAATAGGTGCCTTTGCTTCCTCGGAGAGGCCAGTTACTGCCTCCGGCCATTGGCTGCCCACCGTTATCAGAAGAATAAATGATAATGCTGTTCTCGTAGTAGCCATACTTCCTCAGAGCCAGGGTCACGTTGTTTATGGCCTCATCCAAGCAGGCCAGCATGGCTGCGTATCGCCGCCTGTTGATGTTGTTTATCGAGCGGTAATGTTCAAAATACCTGCCCGGCGCCTGAAGAGGCGAATGGACAGCTTGGTAGGCAATATACAGGAATATGGGCTTCCTGGGGTTATGAGAAGCCAGGATCTGCTGCACTTTCTGCGTGTACATCTGTGTGGAGTAGATGCCGTTGTCATGGTCCCAGGCGGCGTTGTCGTTCTCATACAGGTCGTAGCCGCATATCCCGGGGCTGTCGCACTTGAAGTGGGTGTAGTAGTCACCGCTGCCCAGGAGCGAGCCGAAGAAGGAGTCGAAGCCCCTCTGCGTGGGCATGCACTCCCTGCGGTAGAACCCCAGGTGCCACTTGCCCACCATGTGCGTGGAGTACCCGACCTCCTTGAGCTTCTGAGGTAGCGTGACGTTATCCAGAGGTAAGCAGTTGGGCTGCGTCGGCCGGATGATGGAGTGCTGCAGCCCCGTGTGGATCTGGTACCTGGAGGCGGGAGGAGACAGGCATCAGGATGGTGGAAGAGATGCTCAGGTGCAGGGACACTCTTAACCCTAACAGAAAATATTCCTATGCATGCCACAGCTTTCTCTGGAAATACTTCAGAGTGCCTGTGTTTGCTGCTTTCAAAAACCAGCTTGGTCACACTATCAAATCTTTCCACGCCTCACTGCTGGATGAAGCGTATCCCCCCATGATCTGAGCTACTCAAAACGCCTACAAACACAGGAGCACAGGTACTTTGAAGCACCCTTTTTCCTCCGCATGTCTCCATTTAACAATGACTATAGAAAATTACGTGGATAAATATGATTTTTACAGTGCCTCGTAATTCGCTAGCGGTGAACGTATCTACAGCATATAAAAATGCTGGGCTTTGAGCGTGTAAGAGCAGTATGTTTAAAGGATGGGATAATAAACTCTGCAGTGCAGTACAGGCTATGTGTAAAGAATACATATGGCCTCCATATGATTAGAAATGAATCCAGCATGGGCAGCAGTAAGTAACAAAAATCAAGGGCAAATATATTTATATCAGTTTGACACTAAAGAATAGAATGTAACAGCAGACAGTAAACCAAGGACAACTTCGCTCTGAGTGTGAGAATAGGTTCCATTCTCAGCCATGCACAGAACAGCCAGGTCCACCAATACTGTGTATCTCCCCCAAAACCAGTTTTTATTAATTTGTGGTTGCAGGAGTTGGGCTTTCTTGACACATTCTGCTGGTGTTGCCAATCTGATCGGCCTCCTGAGCTATCTAGAAAATTAAAACCATTAGGCTCTGCCTGTCCATAAATAACTTAAAGTCTGCTTTCATATGAGGGCTTCCTGGCCAAGATCTTCGAAGGCGCCATAGCTCTCTTTAATGGCTGGCAATCTGCAAGGATTGTGTAACTCCCATTTAATTCTGGAGCTAATTTCCACAGAACCAGAAGCTCCGGTCTCCCTAATTGCCTGCAGAAGCTCTGGGTGTTGCGCTGCTCTGGACCCAGCGTGCTGCAGCGCTGCTGCTGTGCTCTGCCCCCGCCTGCCCCTCTGCACAGCATTGTCCCTGGGACCAGCCTGGGGACCTGGAGCCCCGCCACCCAATCGTCCCCGAACTCATAGGCTGGTGCTGACAGGGCAGAGATGCTGCAGAGAGAGTTAAAGCACACCCTGAAAATTACGGGTTTCTGGGATCTACACTTGGCTTTTGTAAAAGAAATGTCATGCACACACATGTCCCACATCCTTCCCATGGTGCAGCTGCAATAATCTCCTCTTAAAACAGGTAAACTACAACCAGGAAAGCCATGCAGTGCCCCATACTTCAGCTCATTCCGTGTTTGGGACTCCTCAGGGAACTATGTCCACAAGGCATTTCATTTCCTTCCCCTTCTCTTTTCTCCGCCTTGTTAAATCCTTTCAGTAAATTCCCATTTTTTGATCCAACTGGAAAAGTCCTTATCCCCACCCGGCTGTTTCAGTCAATAGTTTCTGCTTTCTTAACTCTGACAATGTCCTCGATCAGAAGGTCAGCCCCCAGTCCCAGCTGGGCAGTTTCTCCCCTAATAAGCTAATTTTGCTGGAAGTCAGGATTTTCTCTAAGGGGATCCTGTCATGACAGAGACCCTTCCACCCTTCTCCTCTAGAAACTGAGAAACTGGGCCTGAGGGGAACAAGACACAGAATCTGCAAATTCTGCAAACCAATTTGCCTCTTGGCAATGCCTACACAGAAAGCATGATTGTCACACAACGTTAATTCCCATCAAGAATTCCTAAAACACCATGCAGATTCCACAGCGAGGGCTTTTCAACTAGACATCCAAGCATGAAATTCCTATGCTGTTCATCTGACAAATATTGAACCAAAAAATATCAGGAATTAGCCTCAGTCATACAGGCATTCAGCACTGCATCTTGTTTCAGCAGTGCCCTCAGGAAGTTATTCAATATATGATGGCAACAATGCACATATATCCATCTGTATGTGCATATATTCCCTGCTGCTGCCTTTTTGCAGGAGACTTTGGTGTGCTTCCCAGATGTGTGTGTGTCTGTGTGCTATTTTTGGCATGGCTGTGCTTCAGAATATACCTATAGGCCCACAGACAGAGACACACATTTTTATACTCCTACATGTAAAAAGGGATCTGCAAACCAACGCATTTTAAGTCAAAATACTTCAAGTGCAGAAATGCTTCAAAGAAATACCAACCTCTGATTTTAGAAGATTGTTCAGTATTACAAAAATGGTCAAGATTTGTTCACTTTTCTGCACGACATGCCTTTCTAATTGATCCATCATGGGCCAATATTTCTTTTTCAGTGGAACTATTTCATTTTCAAAGGATTCGCAGAGCATTTATAGGAAAGCAAAGTAATCTGAGCAAAAGACAGTGATGATATGGAAGGAAATTGCATTAATAGCAATAGGAAAAGTGTCTCAACACTACTGTTTTGAAACTGTTTTTAGACTATGCAAGAGGAAAAAAAAACTGACCCAGGCAAAACATAAAGGGATTAAGAGGCTGATGCTGATTTTGGGGGAGTTCTCAAGCAGATAAAGTCACCAACTGCTCACCAACTGCCATGAAACCTCTGTGAGATACATCCTATAGATTTCATCGCTTCCATTTTTTACAGTGAATTGGTTGAATTTAACCCCAGATGCAGAAAGCAAGTTAGGACTATGAACAGTCTGGAATTCATTATTACAATTTCAGCACTAGTAACCAGTCAAACCTAAGCAAATGCTGACAGGCCACAGAATCTAATTTCATAGTTTTTGAGACTTTGACCTCCATGGGCATTATTTACATCAAAGCAATAAACTGGTACAAATCTGTATAAAGAGTAGGGGTTCAAGACTTGGGAATACTTTAAACGCATGTGCTATGTTCTCCTTCTCCCTGCTCCAGTGAGTTTCTGGATCACAGCTGTCTCCTTTAGAATACATGAAATTTGAAGAACAAGGGACTAAGTAAAATTTGTGCAAAATGTTCAGCCAGTAAGACGCACATTGAAAATTTATTTCTCCTTGCTACACAGGGATGGCTCTTCTTTGAGCATTTTCTACTCGTTTTGGTTTTCCTGGCGTGTTATTCAGATGTTCACAGTAAACCTACTGTGATAAGTGTTGCAGCCAAGGCAGCTGCTTGGTGCTGGCTCACTGACACACTGAGCTGTTTTCTTGTTTGTAGGGGAAACTTTAAAGCACTGGCCTCCCTCTGGGAGCATCTTTATGACTTCATAGCCCTTTGCCTCTTGGACGCTCAGAAAAATATTTCAGAGTGCTCTTAAAATAAATAAATAAGCAGATAAATCCTCCCTCCTGAGTGTGAGCTCATGACACCCCTTTCCAACACGAGTTCCCCTCCTGTTCTAATTCAGAGCAACACAAAGCTCAGGCAGCAGCTTTGACATCACTCCTCCCTCCAGTCTCAAGGTGCAGAGACCATTAAGTTGCTGAAGGTCAACTGTACATTGAAGTGCCTGAGTGTTGGATGGATGTAAAGCACCACAGGCACAGTGAAGTCAGTGAGAGCTGAGCCTGAGGAATGTGTTTGCACTGGGAGGCTCCATTTCCCCCCTCTGATGCCCTCAGTAGTGCTGAATTAGTTCCCAGCTCTCAACGCGCAGAGCAGGAGATCGGTGACAGAATCTGTGCACATTTTCACTGCAATTCCCCCGCAGCAGAGTGCAGGACTGAAGGTCTTTTTAGGGGAAGAGATTCTCCTGGCACGCCTCACATCCGCTACTCAGCCTTACACATATGTAGGCCAAACCAGCTTTCCTTAAAAAATCTTTCCCTAAGGAGTTTTCTATTGAGTGTTTTCCCCCATAACTCCAGGGTGGGTTCTGCACTGAGGAAGGAGCTGGGATGTTTCTAATTTCATAATGTGCATGTACAACACTATTGATTTCAAGCTCTCACGATTTTTCAATACTGCATTAATTGTCTTCAAACTGAGATTCTTTTAAGGCTCACTGAAGGTTAACAAAGAAGTTCAGTTGGAAGCTTCTAATTTCAGAAACTTTTGCTTGCATAGCTCTAGTTAGCACATATGGAAAATGTATTTTTATTATGCTTGCATAGCTCAGGATATGTTGAAAAAAATCTCAATTTTTAAAATAATAAACTCTAGTTTAAGATTTATAAAAAAAAACTTTAAATATAAACCCCACATGTGCCAGGAGTTGCATAGAGAGTGACAGCACTGAGGTCTGCATGCTACATAAATAAAAGCATCATTATTGACGATTGTGCATTTCCTTGTTAAAAATAATAAAATACAACAAGGAGATACCAGTCCAGAACATAGATTTAGGGGTTACTAAAGAACAGTTTTTGACATCTAACCTGAAACTATTTGTATAACACAACAGCTAAAACAGAGGAATTCTGGGTAAGTGAAAAATGGAGTAATCTGTGACCTTGGGAGCTCCCAGTCCTCAGAGGCCCAACTTACTGGGGAGAAAGACTCACACATGCTATTTGTCACCAGCAAAACATCAGAAGCAGGATGCAATCACCAGTAAGAGAAAACAGAAACAATGAAGACATTTTTATGGGGGACTCAGGCTTTAGCATGGAGCCCACGGGCCCCACATTTGAAAAAGCTGTTATTTTGGGCAGGGATGTTCACTCTCAGTCACCTCAAAGTTGTTCTGAGCCCTGTAAGGTGCTTGTGAGGGAAACGGGAGAAGTTCAGGAGCTCTTCTGCTTTCAGTCTTCCACCCAGGCTGGTGAAGAGCAGGGTGGGGGGATGCCATTCATGGGCATGTTGGATATGGACCAGCGTGAAAAAATCACACAAAAATGACTCTGCAGCAGAAATATCTGCCATAAAAACCAGACATTTCATGCTGCATATGCTAAGGTTTTTAAAACTAAATTCAGAGTAAAGCTGGAACAGGGGTGGGTTGATCCAGGACACACTGGGGCAGAGGGTAGAGCTGAGCTGATTTAAATTAGATGCATATAAAGCCATCACAGCCTGACAGGAATTGCTGCCAAGCCATCAGCAAGTGCTGGTCCCTTCAGGCTGATGACAACAAAGTCAGAGTGAGTAGCCACAGTGCTTCCCTCTCATTCCTATTAAGTCATTTTGCTCATAAGCAAAATATTTCCCAAATGTTCATGTCCCTCTTATTTCCATTCTTTTCCTAAGAGACTGATGACAAGTCTTGAGTTTGCTGATCTCCAACTGCCAAGCTCCCACGAGAGTCAAAGCAGGCAGCAGCACCTTGGCACTCCTCAGGGCAGCACATTTGAGTCTCTGTTGTGGACAAGACCATGCTAAACTGTGTCCCATGTATCCCATTTCTTCAGTGTTTACAGCCTATGGCAACTGTGTATAATCCCACGGGATACACGTCCAAATGCCAGCATAGAAGTTTTCATGCAACACAGTCTGCTCAGAGCCTATCCCAAGGAGCCCTAAGCCTACACTATGTAAGTGCATAGTTCAGCTTACAAAAATAGCAGAAAAAGACAGTTTTCTATATTGACTCCATCATTCATTATCTATCACTTAACCATTTTCATCTTCTGGCTGATGATTTGGGAGTTTTGGCGAAGTTGGGTTATGAATGTAAATGGATCAGAGAAGAAAATGTAACAATAAAGACTAAATGCAAACTCCAAACCTTCACAGACTTTCACTGGGTCAGCCCACACAAATCAAACGTGAAGTGTTCACTCAGACGTACACATATATTCATTTCATCCTCAGCTGTATCCCTTGAATTTTTATGTGCTTATAAATCAGAGCAGAAGAAGTATCTACTTCTAAACCAAGTGTTTACATAAAAAATCTAACTCAAGTTATTTACTGTTTTATCACTCTGGCAATGCTATTGCAAATATGTCATTTGGAAGATTCTGTATCTTGCCCTACTTTCAAGTCTTTCATTGTTTTAAATCAGTTAAAGCGCTTCCATCAAATTCAGGAGAAGAAATAAAGTAGCAATTTACTTGCAGAGTAATAATGTCACCAGCTTTGTTCCATGACCTTTTTCCAACGACCTACAGGAGTTGAGGTATCCTTGTTTAACCAAATGCTATTTGGATTTTGATACATGAACTCAACCTCAAAAACATTTCAAAATTCTGATCTCACACCAGCCCTGCCATTTGGTCATTTAAATAATGTCCTTACACCCTGGTATTATTTATCCTGTGAAAGGGATTTTTATCACCTGACACCAAGAAATCCTTGAAAACTGGGGAACCACACCACAAAACGTTGCTCTCCACAGCTCTTATACTCCAACAATTTTGCATCTCCGGGATATACACCAGATCCTCTCTCTTTTATCTTCCCAACTCCTGCAGATGCAGCTGGCACCCCAGGAGTGAGGCAGAGCTCGGTGAACACTGGGAGAGCAACTGCTGTCTCCAGAGTTGTGAGCTTTAAAGGAAATATATCCGACTATGGGACCAAGCTGGGAGGGAAAAGAAACAGAAACCTTCATCTGCATTTCCTCAGGGTTACTCTGCCTGGTTCCAGAAGCCTCAACTTTAAATCTCCCTCCACATTAAGTTGCAATTAGTATTTTCATACACTGATTCTGATTTTCTACCAAACATTATTAAACTGGCAGCCTATCTGCTACCGACCTTTCCTATCACTGAGGCAATTTATCTGCTCCAGTGGGAGGACAGCGAGGATAAGGGAGAATGTGGGAACTGGCAGCAGCTGGAATGCACATGTGTATATGCAGCCATTGGTTTTTTTGCTCCCAGTTCGCTGCAGCTGTGGAAACAGAGCACAACGTTTCCAGCTTTATCACTGTAACTCATTTAGGAAAAAGGGGAAAACGTGTGATTGCATAATCGGTGCTCGCGGTTTCATGTCTACATGGGAGTGACATGGAAAGAAAACAATTTGACTAAATGCTTTGCATGCCAACCGCAAATCCAGACCTTGCCACCAAATTCTGGGCTCTCAGCAACAACAGATCCCAGCGGATATGACACCTAATCACCATGTTACAAGGGAAAGAAACCTAAAATGACTCTGTGATTAGTTAAGAGATGAATTGTTAGTCCTTCTTTGGTCATTTTTGCAGGAGAAAAAAACAGAAGAAAAGGAGATATATGGAGTCAAAAAACTGCGTGCAGAAGAATCCCCCACTTGGGTACTCCTAAAGTGAGGCTGGAGCGGGAGCAGCGTGCCTGCTGGACGGGGACACGGCACATACCAGTTTGTAAAGCAGAGGTGCTTTCATTCCAGCCTCTGTTCTCTGCTGTGCTGGGGAGGACGGCACCCAGAGCCTCCTAACATCCCAGAAGAGTCACTGTGACAGACAGGGCAAAACTTCAAGGTGTCTCATTCTGTCTAAAAGAATACATTAATTGCTAGTAACACAGGTGTTTTTATGTGACCAAAAATAAAAACCTGCCATGTACATGTGTGAAATATTTTCCACCTAATTCTGTGACAGTTTAGGCAAGCTGGTTCATCTTCATATAGGAAGAATTTATTCAGTGACTGCACCTAAGGGACGTGAAAGATATTTATTATATGGCTGTCTTCCATAAGAAGATGTCTCTCATAAAAATGACATACCTGACAGCAGCCCTTAGGTAGCAGCCAAACAGTTATTGTCTTATATTACTCTCTAACTAAAGTACTCATTTTGAGCATTTAGTACCATTTCTGAATTAAAACTGTCCTTATCTATTATTCATGCGACCAGCACTTAGAGCCTATATCAACCTAAAGGCTGTAAAATGACCTTGAATTGACAGCAAGGATGACTGAGGGCACAATGACAAGATGTAAAAATACAGGTTAACAGCTACCACATCACGAGCTTATATGGTATCATTTGAGAGAGGCAATTGCTTTTTAATTAAAGAACATTATGATATTGAAAAAAAATGAGGACTATGTTGTGCTTCAGAGCCATCTCAAGTGTTTTGGATACCTTCACAACATCCAAGCTTTGTGACAGCTGTGATTTTTTATTAACCACTGAACAACTACATAAACACACCCTTTCTGAGTGTGACGTCAGAGAACATCGTAGTTCCACTGCTTTAGTGAGTGTAAGTGTATCATAGGCCATTAAGTTTCTTTTGAATCCTTGGATTAGTTTTAAAGACAGCAATTTAAAATTAGAGATAAATTATTATTGTTGAGAGCATGATGATTAAGTGTTAACAGCCACGACCTCCCTTTAATATTGATAATAGGAATATTATCCTGCTCTGTGAGATGTCTCAAGCTCAACTGTCTCCAAAATTCTATTACAGGACAGAGAACAGATTCTGCACCCCTTAACCAATATGTACCTACTTAAATAAAAGGATAATTCCATCAATTTCAATTGACTACGCCTCAAGATAAATTTTTGCTCAGTCATCAAAGTATCAAAACGAGTCTATGAATTAATGCATCAAACTCCCTTTTTTTCATGTGGAGGCTCATTGGGAATGCCGATTAATTAAGAAATATTTGTGGATGGTTATTTCTGTTTCATCTCAACTTTGTTATTCCATTTATTCTCACTTAATGCATTCTATCACATAACATCACTGTAAAACGTGTACATGTGCATCAAAAGAAAATTATTATCTCTTCCTTCATCCCTGGTGTATCGCACAGCAATCCAAGACAGCAGGATACCTGCTGTGGGTCTTTAGAGTTTAATTACACATTTCAGCCAGTGGCATTTGATTCTGCCCCACATGAAATGATGAGGTGTTACTCAGTACTGAGTGAGTAATTCACTTCAGCAACCTAAGTTTAAGTCTTACAGAGGCTGCAGTCCCCACCCAGACCCCTCTTGTTTAAGACCTTGTTCTTGACAGGGCAAAAGCGATGCCCTTTACTGCTGTCCCTACAGGTATCCCGGGCAGACACCACCCACAATTTCTTCATGCCACTCCACAGTAATTTTCCCAGAAAAGCTACAGCCCTGATAATACGAGGAACAGCTTCATAGGGATGAAAAAAGACCCATTCTGACTCTTCAGCAATATTGCTGGTTTTCTGGGCTAACATTTACTGGCAACAGCAGTGGCACTGAATCATTAGGAAGAGGAATAACCTTGCCTTGAAAGGGAGAGAGGGCTGGGAGCCAAGAGACGCTGTCTTCTGAGTTCTGCATAGTTTTCAGCCTGAACATTTCCACTGACCTCCAGTTCTTCTGTCCTTCTGACACTTTGATACCAGTTTCTGAGTCTTTTGTGTTGCTCATTCCTTTGAGCCGGGATGGAACTATGCCTGTTGCACAACACAGCTGAAGCTCAAAACGGGCTTTTTAGTCCTGATAAAAGTGGCAGGATGCAAATGAGCCTCACCCTGAGGCTAAACCAGTTTGTAACAGGACTTGTTAAAATACAGTGCTTACAGGCACCTACTTATTTACAGTGGTTGCCAGCAGTTATGTATGACTTCTGTCACATATTCCTGGCTACTGGATTTTCTTTTTATTTCCTGATTCACCTGATTCAATATATTAAAATCCCTTTTTCAGATCTGACCACAACATGCAAGTTCAGTTTTGATCAAGACAAGAACTGTGTATGGTTCCCAAAGAAATTATGGGTTAAGATAATGAGGTATTGCATTAACCTGGGTCCCAGATGACAGATTCTTGACTGACAACATGGGGAAATGGAACATCTTTATTTACTCACAGGGGAGATTCCACATGGAAAGGAGCTGCTTTCACTGCCAGTATCTGAGTGGATGTAGGTGTGCTGTTGTAGCACAGGGAGGAGTGGGGAGCAGTGCTGTCAGTCAGTTCTGTGACAATTTTTAACTACCACATCACAGATAGTACACACCGTGTAGTACAGCATTAAAAAGGGAAGTAAAACGTCTGTAGTCAAAGTACCTGTGTTGGAACTCAAAACAGACAAAGCAACTTCAGCAGGTACGTGACCAGCTCACTGCGATCCACGGTTGGAAAAAACCTTTGGGATTGAGTCCAACCAGTGACCTGACAATGACAATTCCACCACTAAACCATGTCCCGGAGTGCCACATCTACGTGTCTTTCAAATCTCTCAGGGGTAGTGCCTTGAGCTTCAGGTGGTTTCAGAGCTTGACAATCCTTTGGGTGAAGAACTTTTTCCTATTGTCCAGCCTAAGACTTCCCTCAACACCACCTGAGGCCCTTCCCTCTTGTCCTGTCACTAATGGTACTTGATGAAGCTCTGTGGTACTTCACAGGGAGGTCTCTGCTCCTGCAGCAATGGATTTGAGTTGCTACCTTTGCTCCTTGCCCAAATTGGGCAAGGGCTAGAAGAAAGGTAAGGCTGCTCTGTGGAGCAGCAATGTGATGGAATTGGAGAACTCTCCATGTCACATTTGGTGGTTGCAAGATGCCATGGCACAGACAGTGCGAAGCCCCCTCGCACCACCCTGCTCCCTGCTCCTGCATTTCTCCCTCAGGCTCCCCCAGCAGAGAAAGAACAAACTGGAGTTAATATGGGACAGAGGTTAACAGCACATCTGTTTCTAGGCCACTGTGCGACGAATAATGAAGAGATTTGGAAAACGGCTTCTTTATTTCCTTCCTAAATCCAGCTAGCAAAACAAGCAGTGCTCTCTTGGATGGCACTGCCGCACTCCCTAATCTCTCCATACTCTCATTCACACGGCTCCTCACTCATGTCTCGCTTTGCTGCTTGCACTGAGGCAGTGTCCAAAAGCCTAACAGCAACTGGGGCTGTGATGCAACATCCCTGGAAATAAAATAGAGCATAAAACAGAGGGGGGAATGGAAACAGGTGCCCTATCGCTGCTGTCCCAACAAAAATCTAGAACAGAGTCTCTAAAACGTCTAGCAGTTATGTATAAAAGCAGACAAAGCATACATAAAATATTTGCTATAAAATGTTAATGTATTAATGAAGCTGTGCCTTGTTTAAGATGCTAGTAGGTGATTTTGATCCCAGACAAAATACCACAAAAACAACTCATGTAATGGAGTGAGCTGGACAAGAGTAAGTGAGGTGTAAATGGGACACACACGAGGTTTTGGCAGTGTGAGCACAACACATCCAACAGCTCCTAACACATTACTGGAACCTATGCAGAGACACCATCAGCACTGCATGCTGCCTTCTGTGGGCCTTTCTCCCCCTGTCTGAAAACATTTATTTAGTAGTGATATTAGCATCACATACCCTGTGAGAAGGGATTTAAGGACTAAGACCCCCTGGAAAACGAAGATTATGCACTAAAAATTAAAAATAAAATCCTGATTCTTCAAGAAACACTAGTTGTTCAGGAGAAAGGGAGACACATCTAGCATTTACCAGTGTGTGATTCATTAAACAGCTACAGAGCTCTGACTTGAGAAGATCCCTTTGTGTGGATAGAGCTTCTACGCCTGCTTTAATTCCTTGGAGACAGAAGAGCTTTCTTGAATGGGATGGATTTAAACAACTGGCTGTTCCTGAATTGATGCTTAAGTGCACTTCCAAAGGAATTCTAGAAATTACTCTGTATTTTTTACAACTAAAGACAAATAGGGATACTCAAAAAGGTCCCTAAATCTCCATGAAATCAAGAAAAGTTACAGGAACTCAAAAGACCATGGATTCTCTACCTGCATTATTAAGCTTCCTTCAAAAAATATCTGGTCCTTCAAGATGAAAAGGGCATGCTCCATTTTCTCAGAGGTGCCAAACTAAAATTATCATCATAACAGAAAAGCAGCTCCTACACATTTGGTCTCCAGCCCCAGGGTTTTTGGAGAGAGCCAAGCATTAGTTGGAAAATACAACAGCAAGATCATAACCCATCCATTCTTCTGAAGCACAGTTAACTATGTGGAACATGACTCAATCAGTGGCAAATAACTTGGGGCTTCCAAATCACTTACGTCCTGTCCAGGTTGTGAAATTATGGATTTCAGTGGTTAATAATCCTGGCAATAATGTAAAAATTAACAAAATGGTGTAATGCCAAACAAAGCATCATCATTTAGAATCCGTTCTTGTTACTTTCAACATTCTTCTCTGGGTGGGGATAGAAATTTGGAAATTGTGGGGATTGTAAAGAGAAAAGTGGGAAGGACAAGAGATAAGAATCAGGCATGCTTTGCATCTGTCTTGAGTGAGAAAGCTAAATATTTCTTCCCTCTTCAGGAGTCAGGAGGGTTAAGGGAGGAGCAAATGAGCCCCACAGCAATTTGCTGACATTGTGTAGCAGCGTCTGTGCCGCCACACCACAGAGAGGTGACGAGTGGTGTGCCACCACCACAGAGCTGTGTCTGTGTTCAGGGGACGGGAACATGTCAGGAGCACTGCTGGAACCACAGCATCACATCTGCTCAGCTCTGTCTGTAGGAGACTTTGCCATTCCCTAAACAAATCTGTGGGGTGTAGCCCCAATGGGTCACACAGGAGACAAGGAGCCAGAGGAAGCTGCGGACCCTCCAAGGAGCCTGTCAGCTCACTGGGTGACAACATTCTTATCTCTATTTTCCCATTAGCGACAGCAGTGTATAACTTGTCCCACCAAACATAAATCAACATCCCTGTGTAGAGTTGTACTACTTAAACACAGTAAGTCATTACCAACTTTGCAAATATTGTCAGAGCACTGCCCTTGTCCAGGATCACCTCACAGGTTTCTCACAGGAGTGGGTGCACCCTATAAAACACATTTTCAACTTGTTCTACCAGTGCGTCCCTGCAACTTAACCACACTGCCCTGGTCCTTCACAAACTCTCCCAGCTGGCTTGTTCAATATTCAGCACTTAATATATTTTGAATTCTGGTAATCTGGCTGCGTGACTGCAAAATTCCTCAACAGTCCATTTCATGCCCAGCTTTTCATGAGCAGTGCTCAATAAACTGCAGGACCGACTTCTTTGCTATTATTTGTGTTAAAGTCAAGCATCTGCTTCTCAAATCCAGGCTTAAGTCTGTGTGTTCAAAATTTAAATGCAGGGGAGGCAGCTAAAGAGTCAGCAGCAGCAGCATGGGAGAGCAGGAAAAGGTCTGTAAAGCTGCTTGCATTCCTTGGGAGCCAAGAGTCTGGGTTAAATACGCATTCTGGCTCTGACCTGGAAGTTTCTCCCGTATTTCTCATAAAATCTACTTCATCAAGAGGGAAGCAGTGCTGATGGTCACCTGGGGGAAATGCAGCCACGTCTCCTGGTAAGGATGGTGACTGCTGCACCACACCAGGGAGAAAGGAGATGAAAGAAAGAAAGGAAAGATGAAAAATCCATAAAAACCACATTAGAATCAAAGTGGAACTTAGTTATTCCAACAGGGCTTCCTCCAGTGAGTAACATTACCCAAAAGTTTAAATTAAGCCTTTCAGGTTTTTTGTTTTTTCATTTTCCTCTAGAACTTTCAGTCCATAGTATTTTAGATATAGAGCCAATATAAGATCAGTATTCTACAACCAGACAGACACTTATCTAAAAATCTAGATAAATTCAAAAATCTGAATGACAATATGCAACAACAGTGTAAAGGACACCACGAGCCGGCTAACAGACAAGAAAATTTCCTCTCAAGTTTTTATTGCCTGAAAGTTCAGACTTTTTTTTCTGTTTGAGGGGGTTTGGTGTTTTGGGGTGATTTTCTTTGAAATGTCATTCAAATTTAAACCATCCATTGCTCTCCTCCGTCCCTTTTTCCCTTGCAAATTACATTATTGTAGCAAAAAACCCCAACAACAAAATCTTGTGGCAAACTAGTTTTCTGCAGTTGGTCACAGAGAGCATAGCTTGGACATGATGCACCCATCTAGGAACAATAGAATAGCAAAAAACTGAATTAGTGGATTTGAAATGGCAGACATCCTGGGATAGCTGTGGAAAAGCCATGGCTGGACACACTTTCTCCGGAAATATCTAAGTTCAGTTCAGTTGTGGGCTGAGAGAGGAAGTTTTCTGCTGGCTCTTCATTTTTTTGGTATGTTACATAAGCTCCCTTTCCTCTTTACTTTTATAACAGCACATAAATATTTTATGAACTATGGGCCTTTGAACTGTGTTGCTCTGACCCATTGACTGATTCTCATTTGCCTCTCTGAAACTGCATCTCAAGTGCTTTGACAAATGCATCATCCTGGGCTGTCAAATAAAACCCAGCATAAACCCCACAACAGTAATTCTGTTTGTTGCCAATGCTACAAGTCAACTCCAAGGACTATAAATTTCCACTTAATGTTGCTGGAGACACTGGTATTCTGATATATTAAAGGCATAAAGTGCACACGGCTCTTAGTTCATTCTTCGCATGTTTTTAGTTAGCCACCCCCAAACAAAAAATAAGCAAAGGAAAAAGGGAAGAACAGCTTCTCTTTCAGTGTGGAGCAATGTAAATCCTGATTTTCACCAGCAAAATAGTGGCTAGGTATGTCTATGGCTCTTACTGCATGTCTGGAAGTATCTGCAGGTGCCAGTGATACCCAGCTTGTTCCAATGCAATCCCAGGCTAACATCTGGCGCTTCACAAAGTGCAGAAGATTTCCTAGTATTATGGAAAAGTATCTAATGTAAGACATTTAACACAGCCCATGGAACTACCCCAGGCCTACGCTGCTAAACAGCTCTGCATTGACTACATTTTCTAGAATCCTCCAAACTCTTCCAGTACAGGAAAAGTGCCTATTGTTTGCTTTTTTTCCCCTTTCCCCTTCACTTCTTCCCATCTGTCTTCATTCTCATTCCTGTGGGATGAAGGATGAAACCCCATGCTTGAAAATACAGCCAATTGCAATTCTAGGATCTAAGCTGGAAGGATTGGTTTGACAAGGAAATACCTCCTTTTCTTCTGAGATTACCTGCATTCCCTGTACAGGGTCTGAAATTGCCATTCCAACTCTTTCCCAGTTGGACTCAGAATTAAGATGTTAACTTAACCATGAATTTAGAGCACTTGCTTGTGGACAAACCTCCTTTTTATTTCATTTGCTCTGGAAAAAACTCTCATCAGTATTCCTTCTGAGCATATAAATATCTTTTCCATCAGCCACATTTAAGGATTTTATGTGGTGGAATAAAAGCCTCTCTGGGTCACTGGGGTTCCCTACTGGGGCCATGGAAACACAGAATGATTTAGGTCAGAGGGGCCTTAAAGCTTACCCAGTTCCAAGCTCTGTGCCATGGACAGGGAACCTTCTTCTAGAGCAGGCTGCTCCAAGACCATCCAAGCCCTATTATCACCTATATTATAGGTAATAATATAGCTAATATAGCTAATACAGCTGCAGATATTCTGCTGGTAAGAAACCAAATACTGAAGCCAACAAAATAAAAAGCTTTTTATCTTGCCCATCCACTTGTTTTTCTTTTGCTTTTCTAGCTGAAAAAAAACATTTTTCTTTTGTCCCTCCTTCTCTTGGGATGTAAAAAAGAGAAGAAAATTCTCATTCTCTCATTGAATCTGCAATTTCTAAGGTGTGTTACCGAGACAAGAAAATGCAACAAAACAACAATGTGACAATGGTTAAAATTTTCAAGTGCCTGACTGTTATGGAGCTCTTGATTAGCCTATAGATGGAAGAGATTTGAATTAAGTAGCTAAACAAATGGAATCACACGAAGCACACTTTGCCTTCTAATAAATCCCCAGAATACACAAATTATTTCATGCTCTCAGCAGAGAATGATTTCTCCCACTCACTCCCCCTCAGGAATGTGCTTAAAAAATTCCATTTCTCCCACCTTAATAACTAATACTTCAAAATTCTTCCCAGTTATGACCATGGCTCCAGCTTCCTTTTTTAAAGCAGCTGATGGCCTTTCAGAACCTGCAGGTAGTTTATTTTCTTGAAGAGGAATGACAAAAATTAACCACTATGCCTGTACATTGCAGTTTTCCACCCTAAAGCAAGCTAGCAGGTGAAGTAGCAAAAAACACTTTAAGACTTAAGAAGCTGCAGAGTCCACAGCTCGGGGACTTGCTCCACACTCATGGTGACAATCACAGTTACAGAATCATGCTCTCCTTCCCAGAAAAAGTTTTGCCATTGGCAGGTTGGCCTCTTGCTTGCCTGGTGCTGTCATCCACCTATCTTAATTAAGACATGATTTCTTTCTTCCCTCACTTCCTTAAATAATAGATTGATGAGGAGTGAATTCAGAACAAGACGTATCAGCAAACACACACAGCCTGGGCACACTTGGTTTTTTCGGTACTAACGCCTCAGTGCCATAAATAGGTTAAATCCTCTATTGCAGTGAAGGGAAGCAATCTGTTCTCTCCCTGGCATGTTCCCTGCTATGCCAATCTCCAGTTGTACCACACAGACACAATCCCAACAGGGGACAGAAAACGGGAAGGAACACACAGTTCAGCTGCATTCAGGATTTTGTGTTCTGCTCTGGGTGCACTTCTTTGTTTTCCATCTATCTCCTGCCTTCAAGCACCTACTCCTCGCCTTAGAGGACTGTCTGGGTTTATTTAGATTTATTTAACTAAGCAAGTTCTTTAAGAAAATCCACACTTTTATTTCTAAGTGGTACAGCAAATTATAGATTCAAGGGAATGACATTTTGTGTTTAATGAATTATTTCTGGTTTAACCATGGCAAAAACGTGTATTAAAATCTTGTAAATACCGGCTTCACTGGCTCCTAAATTTAGGTGCATCTAGATAACAAATTAAAGATGTATCAATGTAAAAATACACTAATGGAAAATCATAGCATTAAAATCATGGAATCACAGAACGTTTTGGGGTGGAAGGGACCTTAAAAACTTGCAACGCCCCTGGCATGCCAGGGCCACCATGGTCAGGGACACTGAGCACGTTACATTCCTAGCCCCTGACGCTGATGGAGCATCACTGGCTTGACAGAATGGAAAGGCAGAGGAAAACGTGGAGCACACTTTTCCACACAGGTTACATACATTCATTCACCCAGCACAGGGTGCCAGATGAAGTACAGTCATTGGCTGTCTTAGGCAAAAAGAATACAAAAAAATAATAATCTTTAAAAATTAAAATTACATTCTTTGAACCGCAAGAACCAGTGAAATAAGCGTTTATTTATGCTGAATTTTGTGGGGAGACAAACTGACGGCAATTAAAACATTGCTGTGAAAGCCCAAGTTGCTGAAAGATTTCTTTAAATAATGTTTGTGCGGGAAAATATTCTCAGTTTGTATGAGGGCACTACAGACAGAACAAGTTTCTCTATGGCATCAGCAGCTGATAAGCCTCGAGCAGACGGCACAGGGGAAATATTTTAATTCCATTCCTGCTTGGCCAGTGTTGTACCAGCACCACCTGTTTCAGACACTTTTGCAGAGTGGTAATATTTGCAAGTGTTTCTTCAAAAATGTCCGGGATTTAATTCCAATGCACAGGACTGTTTTGACACAATTTATCAACTGCTCCCAAACAGAGCTGGCTGGAAGCACACTTGTTCCATTTGCTAAATTCAAAATTTCCCTCTTGCAAGCCAAGGGAATTAAGCTAGACAAGGCTGGGGGTTTTCTTTGTACACTTTTGCTATGTTTTTTTAAAGCCAGCTACTCTGGCCATGCACACTGGTTGCCAGAAGACTGAGTTCAAGTGAGACAGCAAATTTACTGTCCATAGAAGAATGGCTGAGCAACAGACCTTGCCCTCCCCAGTAATGCCAAACTGGCCACTTTTTAATATATATGATTATATATGTTTTACTTATATATAAGTTTTATTTATGATTATATACAGTTTTACTCTAGCAAGGAATTATTCTTCCTCCCTTCTTCATCACAATCCCAGGTTTTTTGGCAAGGAAGAAACACTTATGCACAAATAAGAGCACACATGGTTTAGTCTCAAAACCAAAGTCCAGCTCACTGATAAGGAGTGACAATTCAATTCTGCTGGACACTATTAAAAAACAAATAAAGGTCATAATTCTAATAAAAAACAGTATTACCTATAGCAGAGGAAACACCTGGAGCGTACCTAATTGGTCATCTCTAATCTTTAAAACCTAATGAAGCCCCAGCAGTAATTTTGTAGGAAATGTCTTTGCTGTTAAACACCAGATACCTACCCCAAAAGACCTGAAAGCTTCATATGATCTATTAAGAAAATGTCTTTATATGTCAATGTCCATTAATTCGTGAAATTGGTCTTTGCTCAGCAGAGAAATAAGAATTTTAAAGAGCACAAATGCCCTTGTATTTTTGAATATAGGAGCTGTGCCTGCCTACTAGTTTTCTGGCCCTGCATATGACTTAGCAGCAGCCTGAGCTGCAAACATAGACCATTTTTTGTGATTAAATACAATTCAGCAACTTCATCTTTTACACCTTGTAAAAGACAAATCCTTCCTTGCTCACTGTCACAGGTCCACAATCAAGATTCAGATCAGGACAGCCTGGATTCCCAGCTTGTTCCAGCCTTGTCCTGCCAGCTCTGCACAACACAGCCACAGAGAAGGCTCTGTCTGCTCACTCGGGAAACTGCCTGCCTCATTTCTTCAGAGAAATACCAAAACAATTGAACATGGAACAATCAACCTGTTCTTATCTGTATTTAATACCTGCAGATGACATCCAGTAACAGCCCAGGAGAGCAGGACACATGGATAATGGCACGGGTCATTTGACATTGGAATGCCAAAACTCAAGATCATTACTTTGTTTGATGAACCAGAAACAGAGAAGGGAGAGCAGAAACACCTGAAAACCAAAATCAAAACCAAAACACATAAACACCCAAGACTCCAAAAGCCCAAGGCTGAAAAAGACATCACAAAAAAGACATTTTACTGTGAGAGTAGGGAGGCCCTGGCATAGGCTGCCCAGAGAAGCTGTGGATCCCTGGCAGTATCCAAGGCCAGGCTGGATGGGGCTTGGAGCACCCTGGGATAGTGGAAGGTGTCCCTGCCCATGGCAGGGGGTGGAACAAGATAAGCTTTAAGGTCCCTCCCAAGCCAAACCATTTTATGATATGCCCATATGATTTCTTTAACTAACCTTGAAAATTTATTTGGCAAATTCAAGTTGTAAAATGAAAAATTTGGAACAAATATATTTAAGCTGTAGGCTTTTTCATTCTTAAAGTACATCTATGAGGAATTAGTAAAAGCAATTGGGTTAATTGCATTTTGAGTGATTATTTTCAGTGGGGTTATGAATATATGTTTAAGGTGAAATTTACACAGATTAAATTCCACTACGTGTTCAGACTGTGAATTTGCACCCATCAAACTGCTGCACTGCCTGTTGGAGAGTTGAAATTCAAAAGGAAATTGAATTAGAGGAATAACCTAAACTGAACAGGAGGCAATTCACTTACAGTAACCACGAAGTAGTGCTTTAGGGGTGGAATAATCAGCGGCACAAACTCAGTTTCTTGCAGAAAAGAAGATCTGGGGCCTGCTGGTAGCCTAGCCTGAGGGTGAGTCAGCAACGACTCGATGCTGTGAAAATAAGCTTTGTCTCATCAGGACCTATATGAGGGGTTAAGGAAAACATGACATCCTGCTTGTCTGTCAGAGGAAAAGAAAATGCATTTCCTTCATATCCAAACACTGAAAAAAGGGTTCAGAGCTCCAACCTGGCCATCATCCTATCATGGAATGTTGTGCTTGAGTGCACCTCGCTCTGCACCACACAGAACGTGGGAGTTCTCACAGGAACGAGCCCATAAGGATGATCAGCTTGGTTTAATTGGCAGATCACAGCTGAACTGGTAAAAATAGTACAAGATCTGTTGTTCTTGCGACATTTCCTCCCCATCAGCAGTGGAAAAGCCTCAAACACTCTTTGATAAGCATGTGCTTTGCCCAGATTTTCTGCCGAGGTAAATTCGTGCCAGTAAAGGAGTCAATGTGCAGCCTTCCAATTACACAACTGTGAAAATATTTTAGTAAATTTGGGATTGAGAACAAAATATCAAGGCAGGATTGGTCAAACTTTTACTGGAACATTGCGTCCTGTTCTGGATGACACTTTTCAATAAAAAATAGGCCCAGATATAAAAAGTCCAGAGGAGAACATTAAGACCCATCAGAGGTATATAAACCAAGATCTGTGCGGAAAGATGGAAAGAACTGAATTTACTCAGGCTATAGAAGGGAAGAGCAGAGATGTGATAATAGACTGAAATGTACAGGAGATTTATCACCTTTTGTAGCAAAGTAAGTTCTTCACTTGAAAATTGCCAAGAGATCAGAGGCTTAAACTGCAGGAGGAAAGATGCAAGTTAGACAGTTCAAAAGTTATATAACCCAAATTACAGCTAAGACTGACTGGGAAAGTGTGGACATCTCTTTTGAAAGTTTCCCACATACTTAAATAGCATTTTTAATGATTTCCTGAAGAAGCACATACCAGGTTATTTATTAGGATTTCTTAAAACTCTGTTTTCTCAAGTCTTCTGTGGACACAAAGCAGCGAATGCCAGCTTGTCCCCGCCCTTCTGAACTGGCCAGCAGCAAGCCAGTCAGCTCAGAAGCCAGAAAGGGAACCATCCGGAGAGCACCATCCAGTGAGCCCAGCTGGGATTCTCTCCTACATAGCCCATAGGGCTGTGCAGGAAAAGAAGTGGATGCACAGAGCTCAGCTGAGAAACACCAGTTCTCCAGCAGCACATGGAGGATGCAGACCCAAAGCACACAGTTCCTCCCACAGGAGTTGGGAGCAGCCAGGCCACTGCGGAGCCCAGGGTGCTGCAGGCGGACAAGGAGCATCTGCTTTGCTGGGAACACCTTGTTCTCACAGCAGCCTGCAAACCCAAGTGCAACACATTTCCCTGCACTGCTAAGGCAGGCTGGCAGTAGCAGACAACTAAATTCCAGGGTTTGGAGTAAATCAGGGAAGCGTGGCTTGGTTTGAATAAAGAGGGGTGAACTTAAAAGGTGAATAATCTTGCCTATATATCATATCATCTTATCATATCATGTCATATCTAGTTAGAAATCCCTGAACTCTTTCCAAGTGCCTTAGGTTTGTTTTCTTTTCCAAACAGTCTTGGGAGTAGCACAACATTTGTAAAGTTCCTTCTCCTTCCTGACAGTTATCACCTTTACTCTTCCAGTTTCGAAATGTAATGCTGATGGAAAGCTACATGATACAAAATTAAAAATGTATTAGAAAATCTCCTTTGACAACAGGCTTTTAAATTGTTTTAAAATATTTTCAGAACTGTGCAAAGAGTATTACCTTTTATACCCCATGAAGTGTATTTACAACTGTGATCAGCTATAATTAATCCAGCTTTAAAATATACTGATAAGGCAAGTATAAATATTATTTCTTTACACATACAAAGCTTTATGCATGACAGTAACTGATTAACAGGAACATAAATTCTGATTGTAACTGAAAGACACGTGAAGCTGCTCTTCAGCAAAAAAATACCTGAAGAATTAGAGAACCAAAGGACAGGGTAAGACGGTGCTTTCTTGTGGCTCTTCCTCTGCCTGATGCCAGAGACAGGATAATGGGGAAAATGAAGATAATGGATATAAGTCTGGCAGCCGAATTGATTGGCCTTGGAAGCAGAGAGAAGACTCCAAAAGGACATCCTGGTGGGCTGGCATCCAGGAAAGCCTGGAAGAGGTTTGGGAGGCTGCAAATGTTTAAAAGTAGCTCTGGAATGACCTGAAAGGCTTGAGTGTTTTCTGGGGATAGTGTGAAAAAGGTCAGAGAGGCATCCTGAAGGGCAGGAGGGGAGGGTTGCACAGAGCACCAGTATTACCATGGATAGAATAACTTCCTGTGGTTTTCCCCTAGAAGGATGGGAGGTTTCAGAAGGAACTGGCAACTGGGTCAAGTTAATAAATAGTCTCATTCTCTATAACACACACCTACATGACCAGAGAAACACAAAGAAGGACAACTTTCTCCAGGTTAACTGGGGAGGAAAGGGATGGCTCACCACTCTCCCCTTGGGTAATGGGCACCCTCACCCCACAGGAAGGGTTTCGGTGGGGGAACAAAACCTGGGCAAACAATCACAAGATTAGGAAGTAAAATCTTGGTTGTCTGACTGACTACTTGAGTTTTTCTTCCTGCTTCTGACCCTAAATACATCTATTACAAAGATCAGTAATCTGTTAAGGAGCAGAAATATCCCCCAAGTACCCCCAAAACCCAACTATGACACAAAATCATTTAATACAGAAATGCTCCACTCTGTTTTTTTTCTTTTAAGATATCTCAGACTGCCTCTTATCTATAAAGAAAAGCAAAGCAGAGTAGCCCACCAATTTCATTTTGCATTACCGTGACTCACCATGATTAATGGTAACCAAATAAATGTTTTTGTAACCAAAGTGAGCAGGTATGACTCAGATACAGGGAGGATCCACGTTGAACAGTAAGAATCGTCTTGACGTACAGTTTTTCAGATTCAAAAGCACTTTAAGGATCTGCCAGGAAAAGCTACATTTATGCATATAAAAGCATCCCATTAAATCAGTTTACTGGTAAAGACAAGGCATTGTAGGAGATAAAAGCTGAAACTCAGGCTTTTAAATCCCAGTGCACTTCCAGGTCACATTTAATGGAAACATGAAAACAGAAGCTGGTAAGAATGGAGAGGGCTATAAACCAAGCAGCAAACACGTCAGTTTTGCCTCCAGTACTTCTGTAGGGGAAGAAAAACAACAGAAGTTGTTTCTTCTTCTCCTCCACCAAGAATTTTATCGTGACAAGTCAGAACCATAAAATAATTTAAGAATTAAGAATTAAATGGACTGCAAATCAGAATTAATGTGGAATGATGGTAGTCAAATATGTACAAAAGTAAAAAAAAATCTGCTCTTAAGAGAAATCAACAAACAGACTGAAATAGCTTCCTCTGAAGGCTCTTGAAAATGGGACTATGGAACACTTAAGGAAGGAGCTGCCATTATGGTGTGGTCATTAACAAAGCCACTAATTACATCAGTTGGCCCTTTAAAAGGAAAAAGAAATTAAATATTAAATATAAAAAGGTTCATGAAACAGCTTTCTTTACTAAAATTGACAACATGGTAAAGTTAGGGAACTCCCTAACAGTCATGATACCAATTTCTTGACTACTTGGCAATTTTTTTTTATTTCCAGAAGGAAACAAACAATAAAGAAGAGCTTATAAAGTCATCATGTCCCTACTGTGTGATATAAGTTGGCAGGAGACCGAATTCAGCAACCTCCAGAGGTCCTCTCAAACCCAGTTTTCTACGACTTTAGCAACTCTGATCCATGACAACTAAAACCCAATATATAAAATGTGATGGCAAATACTGTTTTGACAAAGTTTATTGCATTCAGAGAGCTACAATTTGTGAGGCAACATTATGTCTATTAAGAGTATATTTAGTCTAAAGATACTACACTGCTTCCCCCTATCCTGAGACTAATTTTCTCCACTCCCTTCAGCTTCCCATTTTCCTCAAATTACAGTGTTTCTTCAAATTTGTAATTTTCTGCCTCTTCAGAACAGAAGGGAACTCATTTCTCATGAGAGCTTATTATCACAGAGATCGCCTCTAAAGCAGTACCTTGGTACCCACTTGTGTTCTATAAATGCTAAGAAAAATTACAGAGCGTTATCTCATAATGGGAGAAAATTCTCTTTCAGGGAAGGAATGTTTTAAAACGCATAAATGGAGATAAAAGTACACTGAATCAGAAAATGGACACAAGAGATTTGGCTAGAAAACAGCCAATATTCTAATAAGAGGATGCACTGGAATTAAAATGTACTCCAAAAAGCTGAATTAATATTTCAATTTTTTAAAAATGAAGTAAAATAAAAGCCAGAGTAATTTAGTTTGAATCCTGCATTTACAATCAGAGTGCCATGACAGTGAGACAACTGCCATGGCACAAACATCCTCATCAGCCAGGTGTTTAACTGTCAGAAAAATAAGGAAGAGGTTTGGTTTCTGTATGTGAATTTTCTGCCCCCAAGGTTGAAAATAAAGGCTCTGGGGCCACAACATACTTATGACATCAATAATGTCTACTTTAATGCTTATTATCTAATACAGTCTCGGCAGAGATGCATTTGGGAAGATAATTTCATGTTTGAAGCAGATTAAAATGTACTTCATTATCCCAGATTTGTTTTCCAACTCTAGCAACATCCTGTCCCTCCAACCTAGAGCTTGATAGTATGTTGATAACAGCCTGAATTAATAAGTAGGTGATAGCTGACACCACTAATTAACATATTACAAGTGCAGTTGAACTAGAATGATGAAACATATTTAACTGCTTTCTCATTAGGAGCCAGCAGGTACAATAAAGTTCCCTATTTAAAATTCTGCAATTTCATCACAGACCGCAGAGCTATTTTAATCAAACCTCAGTGGTTTTAACACACCTTTTGTATTCATCCTTTAGATTTGTTACCCATTAGGGCTGTCTTGTTTTTGTTCTGAACTCTTCCTACTGCATTCCAGCCTCCCAATCTACATGTACAGAGAAGCTGAGGTCAGCAGCCAGGTCTACTGGCTTTTAAGTGAGAAAACTAATAAATTGGGCAGCTTTGAGAATAACCTTACTGACACAGAGAAAGCTAACACATCCTACACAAGATCACTCACACAGGCACAATCTTCTTTGCCTTGTGCTGTTTATATTAATTGAAAAAAGGCTGGTGAAATTACCTCCTTCCTTCAGGAACAGACATTCTAGAATGGAGCAAACTCACCACAGGACAGAAAATCTGACCATGAATCACTACAAAGCCAAGCAAAAAATAAGGGGGAAATAGGAAATCTCAAAGATGGACTTAAAAAGTGCAATAAAAATTCAAAGCCTGAACTAAGATACACACAATCATGAAGACAAAGCCCCAGGTGTGGTATGATCCCGCACACAAGTGTCACGGAGACAGAAAAAATGTAGACAGATTTTTCCCTTCTTATGACCCTCAGCTCACTAATCTGGAAAATCTTTCTATGAAACGTAAAGTATTTTAATGAAAACATTAATTTCATTTGTCCCATTTAATTTGGTCTAAATCCTTTGACATGAAAGCAAACTGTATCTTTTCATTTCCAGTTTTATTTTCAGATACCTTCTCAGTTTCCCATCTTGATTCACTTAAAGAGTCTCATGAAGGAAGAGCAACAGCAAAATGTGAGAACTGGAGTCCACTGCCACCACTCATTCAACTTCTTGTCACAGGAAGCACTGTTATCATCAATTACAAAGCACGTGTATCAGGAACAATGCTGAAAGAGCTAAATCCCTTAATTATTTCAAGCTTAACTTTTCCATGGAATAGAATTTCTCTTTTACCATTGAAACACACAACAAAACCAAACCACAGGACAAAAGTCTGTAACAAACTCTTTGGAGTTGTGATAATGCACAATCACAGATTTTAAAATTTATTTTGAACTGTATTTCTTTCACTTACTGTACTCTGTATAAATTGGAAAATGAAAAACAAAAACCAAATTCTGCTATATAGTTACAAATGTCAGGTAATGCTGTTTGTTCCATGCAACAGACTTTAACTATCAAAGATACTCTTAGAGGCTGCTAGAAAATGATGCAAGAAAGAGTTACTACAACCTGTCCTACACTTTGCTACTTCTTCCATGAGCTACTTTTTATCTTCATTGTTTGCATGTAGTTTCCTTTCCAGCCCTGTTCTCCACATGCTCCTTTGTACAGTCAATTAGTAATTACAGCGATATGGACGGACCTCTTAGAGCTTAATACCCCAGAGCAGCTCAGTACCTGGCTCTAAGTTTCCATAGAACAGAGGAGAACAGAGGCAGAACAAAATAAGAAAAAGAAGTCCTTGCATTTAATTATTTACTTGTTCTCTGTGTGTGCTTCATATATACGTATGTGTGGACAATGTCATCCTAAGCGAAAGATGTAAGAACATGGAAAAAGATACCTCAATATCTTTGGCAGCCGTCCCACAAATGGTCCTGAAAGAAGTCAGCAGAAATAAACAATTACATACTCCAAGAGTTATGAGGCCTGGGGGGAAAAATCTTGAAAATTTCCAGAGAAAACAAGGATACAGAAAAAAGGAATTTCTAGGAGAAAACTCAAATTAAACTTTCACACGGTATTTTCTCTCAGAGTGAACACTGAAATAGTTTCTGGCATTTAGTAGTGCTTTATTCACATTGTCCCTCAGAAGGCCTTCTGTAGTTAATCTGTACTTCAAATGAGGCACAGATGAATCCGAGCTGGAAGAGACACCATCCAGTTCAACCCTTTCCCCCAAGACAGACTCAACTACATTATGTCATTCCTGACATACTCTTCTTAATGACTGCCAGTGGAGAAACCCAGCAATTTCTCAAAGCCAGCTACTCCAGTGTTTCACAACCTCTACACTTGCAGGTTCTCCCTCTGATCTAACCTGAAGTTTTCCCTGCTCCAGAAAGTCCCTCATTTCTTGTACCACCCACCAGGACACTGAACACACATGACGCCCTTTCTCCACACAGCTCTTAAAATTCCGGAGACCCACCACATCCCTTCCCATTTTTCTCTTCTTTAGACTAAACAACTACATTTCTTCTGATCCTTCCTCCCGAGTTATCTCTCTGAGATATCAGATCACCATTCTCTGGACACTCTCCAATGATGCACACGTTGCTCTTAGAGAATGATGCCCAAGTTTGGGCAAAAGTGCTTCAGCCATGGAGAAGAAGGGCTCTTCACAGACCTACCAGACCCCACATTCTCACAAACTCATGTCATGTTTCACCCTTTTTGTTAGAGCATGACATTGCTGACCTCATACCCAGTGCATGATACACTGTAATTCCAGCTACTTTTCTAAAGAAATACTGTCTAAAGAGTTGATCACCATCCTCAGCCTGTTAAAGTTCTTCCTGCTTCAGGAATTCAGCAGAGTATCTACTATTTACCACTGCTGGCTTTAATTCTGCTTTTTTTTTCAGATTATGCCTCCAATTTGTCAAGATGACTTTCAGTATCACTACAGTCCCTTAATGCTGGCAGGCCCTCCTATCTTAGCAGCACATTTAGTCAGAACATTTTATTTCATCATCCTGGTTCTTAATGGAAACACTGATCAGAATTAAACTCTGGACCAATGACTGCCAAGCCTCTTTACTCCAGAGCAGATAAAGTATCAGGTCACCTCTTGGTACTTAAGGCTGATATTCTGCAGCCCTCATATTTTGTTAACTACAGACCAGGGAATATAGCTAATGGAGTGTTACTTATGCTTCCCAGCATCCCACCAAGGCTCCAAGACCCTTCACTGCAGCTCAGAGCACAGCAGGTAACTTCCCAGTCACGCACCACTGTACTGGCTCCTTCCCAGATCAACACACTGCTGGAACCGCAGGCTGGGACACCAGGCACCCAGCAGACAGGGAAAGAGGAGGCGTACCAAGAACACAGACCCTTCAGAGTAAACTATTTCTGTTTGCTTGAAGCCAGCTACACTGCTTTCAATTCAAAGTACTTAGCCCATTTCTGTTTGCCAAAGTAAGGCTTAGTTTGCTCAAACATTGTCATTTTTAATGCTGAACTAGGTATCACTACACAGGGATGCCTAGAGCCATATGCCTAACACATATAGCTATATATGTAAGTTTATAAATGTGTGACATTTCTGAATTAGATAACAGATATAATTACTTATATTACAGTAACACTCAGATTATGTGCACTGATTATACAATCTATTTCTGTTTTCTTTGGATGAGCAAATTCTCAATATTCCATTTTATCCCAGGGGAAAAAAAAATTATTTATTTCTCCAGACTTTCAGCATTTCCCAACATCTTCCATCTCTGCATTCCATCCACAGTGCAAAACCCTGAGATTAGTGTAGGGCTTCCATGACTCAGAAAAGGAGTTCAGATTCTCAGTGATCTGTAACCCCAGCTGTGCATCAGATTCTACAAAGAGAGATCCCTGCTTCTGAATAGATGCGGAACCTTCCTGTGGCCCAGATGGATTCCAGTGCACATCATGATCCCCAGGCTACAAGTCTGATGGTCAGCAGCAAACAGGGAGCCCAGAGGGGGGGAGCAGGTATCTAAATAATGCCAAAAGCATTTAGAGCATATTATGTCTAGATTCCTTCTTATCAATCAGTATTAAGTATCACATTCCTTTGCTAAATTAAGTGTTGCTCCAGCAAATACCACTACATTGCATAATACCCACTACACAGAACTGGGGCAGCTACCCCAACAGATGTTCATCTAAGCTTATAGGCTTTCAGCCAGGTATCCTATTCTGCTCAAATTATTTCGTTTTTGAGGCATGCCTGTTACTTTCAAGAAGAAAACAACCAAAAAAATACTATATCACATGAAACAATCTGGAGACAATTTAAATCACTCAAACCCAAATCCAGCAATGACCAAAGGTTTAGTCCAGCTATAGGACATCGGAAAGGCCGGGCAATGTCCCACTATTGGCCAAGGCAGAGCACACCCTGTCACCCAGGTCCCTGCTGCCATCCCAGCTGTGCAGCTGCTTCCCAGAGCTGCTCCCTCACCTCCCTGCATGGCCCCAGCACATCATACTGGCCCTCAGCCCACTGGCTCACGCCTTTCTTCTCCATTCCTGAGGCTCAGCTCAGCTGCAACCCCCCCACACACCCAGAAATAAAGCCCAAAATAAAAAGCTATGAAGTCAGCCCTACTAGTGGCCTAAAAGCAATAGTTCTGGATAGAGTGAATGGGGAAAGTGACAATACTGTGGGAAAGCAAGGAATGAAAGTAGCCAAAGTCTCGCACACAGGGTATGAGAAAGCAGACAGGGAATCAGAAGTGGTCAAAATGACAAGCTCACCAGCTGCTGCACTGTGGTACAGCACAGGGGAAAAAACCTAATTCTGCCTCTTCCTCTTAAAATGTCACCTCCAGCCTCCTTCCCTGTGTTAGTTCACACACAGGACAGCCACCAAAGCAAGGGTCTCTTTACTAACACAGGCCATGGAGGGGGGCTGTGAAGAGCTTGGGCTGTTCAAAGTGCTCTCTGAAATTTAACTTCCACTTGGCAACCCCTCATGACCCCCCCTTGCTCCCCCATGGCTCTGGATTTGACTGATGCAACGGGTAACATCTGGAACATGTTCTAGTCCAAGGTGTCCATGCCCAGGGCAACAGGCTGCACTAGATGACCCTTTAAAGGTCCCATCCAGCCTAAACTATTCTTTGGTACTATATTAAGCATTGGATGTGTACTGGGAGGCATGGAGAATCCAGGTGACCCTTCAGCAGATGAGCAGGTCGTTAGCCTGGAACTAACATGTTTAAGAACTCAAGAAACAACAGCATTTGTCCTGGATTAGAAGTGTCCAAATCCTGGCATTTTAATTAAGACACCTCTTCTAAGAAGGCATTAAAACCAGTTAAGCATTTATCTTTAGCCAGAATGAAAACAAAACAGTATTCTCTGAACCTGCCTTGTAAATACTCTACCCAGGCTATTAACCCCTCACCAATCCCCCCTGATTTCTCAGTCATGAGAAATAGTTCTCTCTACAGCTCCTTTTACCCTAATGTACAACAACATTAAAAAAAATGCTCTAAGGGCTTTAGACCAGTAGACTAAGAAAATAAAGATGAAGTATAAGCAAATTTCTTTTTTCCTATAAAAGGTTCCAAAACCAAAGCAGGCAGATTTGCAGAACCATTTCCGCCTAGCAAGCCAATGCAAAGAGCAGGGTTCCTCAGAACATGCTTTCTTTTTATTGTATTTAAGGAAGGATCAAAATAGTTAAAGTGAGTTACAGTTATTCTTGATTTGTATTCTTTTTCATGTTCAGGCAATCTCTGCAGCCTCTGAGCGCCAGAGCAGCACCCTGGTTCCACTGGAACCCGGTCATCCCATTCCTGCAGCTGCTGCGTGAGTCATTCCAGTGCAGCATGACATTCCCTTTTGTAAAGCACTGCTTCCCAAACCATCATCCTCAGAAAGCTGACTGGCTACGTGCTGCTGGCGGAGCTCCTGGCCTCCAACTGCTGCCTGCCTTTAAAGACAACCAAGATGCACTGAATGCTATCCTGCCACACATTTCCCTTGAAAGCTGCTGCTTTAGTTGCCGCAGGGCAACTCTCTTCTTGTGAATGAGTGAAGAGGTGTCTCGAAATAGCTTCTGAGACAGAGACTGTGCACAGGAAAAAAATAAAACCAAAACAAAAACCTGTGTGGAATTCTTGCTCTAGATAATGTGTCAGCTCTCCATGCAAATCTCCCTGGCCCAGCAAGTCTGGGAACTAGACCGAGACTGGGAATTATTTCCAGCTCTACCATATGGAGATGCAAGACACCAGGCCAGTTGCTTGTGTTATTTAACATGCGTTTCTCTTACCAGCAGTATTAACATGGCCTTGTTCCTGTTTATACTTCAGGAAAGGAGAAAATAAACTTTTTTCCTCTCATTTTGTTTTGCTCTTTTAAGAGTTCCCTGCTCCTGTCAAAGGGAGTTAAGTTAAACAGAAACAAGGCAGTTTTGTTCCAGAGTACATGTGTCCACATTTGGAGCTATTTGGAAATTGTTCCTACAGTTCAAATGCATAAACTCCCCCCCTTAATCCTCATTAACCTTCTGATGTAAGAAGGCCCGGAGGTTTGGTAATTATTTTGTTAACGGACCACAATATAACACATCTTTAAGGCAAAGCACATGACACCCACCCAGTGCTTTCACCAGTTAGGTGAGGCACCTATTTTAGCGCCTCAGGAGTAAAGTTTCTAATTGTCTGCAAAGTGACAAGAATGATGCCACAGCTATGAGCGTGTTGAGAGAGCCTGAATTCCCTGTGCTCCACATGTGACACACTGGGAAACCACCTCATAAATTCAGGATAACCCTTGGAGAGATCTCACATCAAGACGCCAGTGAGACCCGTGACCCAACTGCAATGAACACAGAGGAGAAAACTGTCAGGCTGGCATTTCCCTGAGCAAACTCCTCCTCCGAGTCCCTTGGATATCACGCAGCAAAGAGGAGCTGCTCGCTCCCCAGCAATGGCAATGTTACTTGACAACCAGCACGTCTGTCAGTGATGCTGTAACCATCAGTGTGCTCCAGCACTGCATGGGGCAGCTCGCAGTGCTGAACCCTCCTGCCTCGCTGGGTGACAGCTTTATTTTGCTATTTCAAACCTAACACAAGTCCATTCCATTCAAGGGTTTTAAGGGAACCAGAGAGGAACCTTCTGCCCATAGGATAACCCAGAAGTGAACCGGCCAGGTTCAGCCGTGCTCCTTCCAACAGGGACAGCGTTTAGGCTGGAGAGGTGAATGATGAAGTAGTAGCAAACTTACTTTCCAGTGATCAACTGGCTTCTGGATGGCGTACACATGGGCTGGACATAGTAGTTCTCCAGCTTGACCCCTTCGGCAGCCAGCTTGTCCAGCGTGGGCGTCCGGATCTCGGATCCGTGGTACCCCACGTCCCTGAAGCCCTGATCATCGGCCAGGATGAAGATGATGTGCGGCTGCGAGCGGGGAGCGCCAGCCGCGGGCTCCTCTCCC
This sequence comes from Rhipidura dahli, assembly GCA_013399225.1. Classification (NCBI taxonomy): domain Eukaryota; kingdom Metazoa; phylum Chordata; class Aves; order Passeriformes; family Rhipiduridae; genus Rhipidura; species Rhipidura dahli. The sequence goes on from VXAC01007871.1 coordinate 205,150, forward strand.
AGCAGGTTCCCCGGCGCCTCCCCGGCACCTCCCCGGCGAGTGCCCCACGCCAGGTAGCCGCAGGTGAGGAGGCTGAGCAGGGACAGCCCGGCCAGCACCGCCGCCACCATCCTCCCAGGGCTGGGGCGGCGCGGCCAGCGGCGCCCACCGCGGGCCATCCACCGCGGCGGGAGGGCAGAAAAACAGCAATGAAAAGGGAATAAACCAACAAAAACCCAACAAAGCCAGGCGGCCTCGGGGCGGGCAGCGCCTGTCAGGTCTCCCGCCGGGCGGGGGACATCGCAGTCACCCCAACTTCGGCAACTTCAGCCGCTGGAGCCGGTGCCGGAGCCGGGAAGGTGGGCAGGGCCCCGCCGGGGGTCACAGCACCCTCGGCCCGCCCCCGGCCCCGCGCCGGGGCGCCGCTGCCAGCCCG
>VXAC01007871.1:205646-305982 GCA_013399225.1 Rhipidura dahli
CCCCCCAGAGCAAGGTGGTCTTACACGTCCCCCCCTGTTCCGCCCCCTCGAAATATTGATTGTTTTAAGTGTTTCTGACTTGGCCACAAACATCTGGAAGGTATGAACGTACCGGATTTGTTTCCAGCCACAAAACAGCCCCAAATCCCAAACCCTCCAATTCTGGCGAGGCTGTGGCAAACGCCAGGAATGCGCCTTTGCAGAATACAATCATTTTTAAGAATTTGGGTTAAAGTACGGATGTGCTACAGTTGCAAAATACAACTTCACCCCGTCCTGGAAGATACTGAGTCAAGCAGAAATTGATATTCACAAACGATTAGGCTGAACTGAAGTAAATCTGCAGGTCTGACATGTCTGACGTGAGTCAGCACGAACAACTTTTAGTCAAACAAGGTTTTATAAAGCATTAACTCTTTAACAGACACTTGGACCAAGCCCTCTAGTTCCTACACCTCTGTACTAACCTCCAGCTGATCCCTGCCAAGGGACTTCCTGCATCTATCTCTGTGGGATCCCTCCCAGATTAAAAATAAAGTAGTGCTGTCTTGAGGGAACTTCAATTTGGGTCGAATCTAACTGATTCAGTTCATATCAGGTTGTACAAAAATGTCCCCACTCTAAAATTTCCATTGGAAAAGATCCATTCAGAAATAACTAAGCACTGTGCTGAAGTTTTCGATGCTACAGCAGGAAAATGTGGAAGTAAAAGTGGATTTAGGGCTTTTAGCATGCTACATAAAGGCTTGTCCACACTGAAAAGTGATACAATAAAATTACAACTGCACTGTGAAACCTGTGGAGTTTAACTTCCGAGGTAGAACACCTCCTGAAATTACAGCATGTTAGCACGAACCCTAAAAAAAAAATCCAAAATCTTAAACCTTAAGAAACCCTGACATTTTCATCTACTGTCCCTGCCCATGGCAGGTGGGTTGGAATTAGAGGTTCCTTCCAATCCAAACCGTTCCACAGTTCCTTAAATTTACATTCCCTTTAAAAGAATTTTCTACTCCAATTTTTACTCCTGCCTTTTCCCCATGTTTACAAGACCAAAGCAATGTATGTAGACACTTAAATCCATAAATGGTCAAGTGCAAATTGGATTAGTGATGCCATTTTGCTTTTAACACAAACAAAATATGATCCCCTTTTAACATAAGCTGTAGTAGCACCATGGACCCAGGCAAACACCAGAGTATTGTGCTAGAGTATCTGATCAAATGTATACTTTTTTTTTTTCCTAGTAGCAAAGCAGGAAAAAAAAAATGTTATTAGTAAGAAGATGCCATAGAGCACAGCTCTTAAAGGACAGGAGGCAAACAGAGCCTGTGACTTTCCAGTGCTCCGTTAACCATACCAAACCCTGTTAGTCCCCACCCCGCTGCAAATTAAAATACCCGAGGGCAATCTCTGCCAGACATCTATAAACTTGACCTTCTCTCTTTATGGGCCTGACAAAGCTTCCTTTTTTTTTTTTCACTTTTGCAAAAACAAAAGTAGGTTTATGTCAGCAAAATACTCAGCTGACCTTCAAGCAGAGAAGCCTTAGATGATAAAGTGCTATTAATATTCCACATAAGAAAATATTTGTAGATGCTCAGGAATTGTAGCCAAGGTTTATACAGCCCATCCAGGATGCTCAGTGAAAGGAACAGAAGAGTTGTGAAAGCTGGAGGAAGTATTTTTTCCCTGAGGGAAAAAAAATCCTGACCATGCATAGGTATTTAAACTTGAGTGCAGTGAATACATTAATTCAAAGGTACACTAGTTAAAATTGAATTTAGCACACCATTAGGATGGGATATATTTTTAGTCCTTGCTATGCAGTGTCTGTGTGTATTGAGCCCATAAAATTAAATGTGTGCAGAGAGGATGGCTGCTGTTGGATGCTCATCTGCAGTTCCCTGCAGCCTGGGTGGGGGGCTCTTAGAGGTGCCCTTTGCCGGTTATTTCAGGTCAGGCTGCCACTAACCTTGCTCTTCCCGAGCCACACGTGCTTGACCCACAAAGATATCCCGAAAGAACACGTGTTCCATTTCCCTCCTCAGCCCTGACTGGCCCTTTGTGCCAGCTGCCTCGGAAAGGTGACAATCCTGTGCTGCAGGAGACTGGACAGAGCTCCAGCATGAAGGCTGAACATGCAAACTTTCATTCCTTATGCCAGCACTCTTCCTGAGAGAGGGTTTCACTCCAAGTTACAGAGAAACAGGAACAATAATGGTAAGTGAGGTCTTGGGAAACCAGTCCAGAGAAGAAAATAGCTTCAAGTGCTAACACTCCTATGGTAACATTATAACTGTTTTCCTAACCCTTAGGTCAGTCTTAGAAAGGTAACTCTTCCTAGTTGGAGAAAGGTTATTCTTCCTAGCTAGAGACTACATGTTTCTCTTACCTGTGACTCACAGCTGTCAGTAACAGGGAAGGATGCAATTTGGGATGTACAATTCAGTGCTCTTCCTAGTCATGCTCAAGGCCAGGAAACTTTGCCTGAAGAACAGCTTTGTGAACTGCTATTTTTAGCTGAATTGCTGCAGCTAGAGGAAGAATGAAGCAGGCTTTGGCCTACACACAGAGTCAATATTCTACATATTTCCAAGAACAGTAACTGTGCATTTCCTTTCACCTCGGTTGTTCATTTCTCCACGCCCTTGTCCTCAGCGTACCTTCCTCACAGGGGAAGAAAAAGGCAGGACATCCCTGCATTCTGCTTCCCAGGTGGATGCTGCACTTTTGCCAGGTACTCATCCCTGAAAACAGCAAACTCAAACATGAATAGAAGTTTGGTGAGTCACAGGCTTTACATCATTCCCTTCGCCTCCTTTGGTGGATCCTGGTAATTAATTTATAGATGTGCTGCTTGGGAATGCTCAGATTCCACCCGTGGCTTATTCCCTGCTTTATGATGACATAAACAGAGCTTTGCTCTTAGCTTATTCTATATTTAACACAGACTTTCCTCAAGTCCTTGCCGCATTTCATAGGCAAAGGTCCAGATTCTGATCTCAGCTGCCTGCACTGATGTAAACGTGCAGTCACTCAACTGATGCCAATAAAGTCACTCTGGAAATGTGGGACGTGACCTTAGATATCCCTCTCATGTCAGCCCCTGTAATCACTGAAACAACACAACTTTAGAGCTGGTGGTGGCCTTGCTGAAGGAGTCTCCCATTTCCCAGTTACATAAGGTTTATGGTCCCAAATGAAACAGAACTACATCTTTAAATTCCTGTAGTCCTACTGAAATGGCTGCTTCTGGAAAGAGCAACTGGTGGGCTTCTGTAGGAGAAGGGGACATTTCAGTAGCAGATGCCAGCAGAAGTCATAGAATCACAGGGTGGCTTGGTTTGAAGGGGACGGTAAAGACCATCTAATTCCAGCCCCCTGCCTTGGGCAGGGACACCTCCCACTAGACCAAGTTGCTGAGCACAGGTCACAGCTCTCTGGCTGTCAGAGAGCAAGGGATGTGGAGACTTTTCTGGCTTTACTGAGTCTCTGAAGAGCCAAATAATCTGAAGAGGTTACAGCACACGTTTAGAGGCTGCCACAACCATCAGCATGTTAGTGCTATGGAGCTTTGGAATGTTGGCTAAATCTCTTTGTCAGCTACCATCTCCAGCACGGTTTCCTTACCACTAACACTACAGAAGGAACAGTCTCATCTGTTCCTAAAGCATGGAGTTTTACACAGAGGTCACCTGTCTTGTTTAAAACTTGCACTCTTGTTTAAAACTTGCACTCTTGTTTAAAACTGCACTCCAGTGCACTTAAAAAGGCAAGGCATGAGCTTAAAATGCAACATAAATCTAGGAAGTTTAAACAGGATAGAAGATGTACCATCTTTTCAAAATTATTGAAGTTTTACAATGGAAGAAAAATCTTTCTCTCTGTCCAGAACAATTAGGAGGGATACACCACAGACTGCTGCAAGTGTTCTACCGACTGCCTAGCGGTCACACAACAGGACATTTTTACCTCATGCAACAATAAAACTGAAAATACAGGCTGGTCAAAAGGGTACAACTACAGCAAAATATAATTCTAAGTATTTCTTTTGGTCTTGCGAAGTATTTGATTTCAAGGTTATGGGTGCACAGCTGACAAAACGCTGTGCCTTTCCAATGCAAGCTTTAAGGGAGAGGGATGCTTTAAACTGGGAATGGTGCTTATCCTTAGAATGAAGAATGCTAATGAAGTGCTTTTTCAGGCTCAGGATGTTTTAAATAGTTGTTAAATACTAGAAATGACATTCAGATGATTCACTGCTACACACCAAATAAAAGTTTCATGCATACAGAACTTTACAGATTGCAGTATCAGAGATTACTTTGGTAATAAATTCTAATTTTACCTTACCATGATTCAGGTAAAAAACCCCAACAGACAACCTAACAATCACAACCTCCAAACACCCAGTCTTTACCTCCACAAAAAAAAAAAAACCCAACCCAAATCCACCCCAACACCTCACTCCTTCACCTTTGCCTGGGCCATTTTGTTCAGCTCATTTCTAGTTCAGAATTATTAACTGCTAGAATGTCATTGCTGCAGAAAAGTGTTAGGTAATGGATCATAAATGTCATCTATGTGGCTCAGCAATCTGAGCCACTCACAAACCAAGCAGGAGGACTAAACTCAAAAGCAGAAGTAACTAGTCAAATCAGAGAAACACCAACTTGCATTCCTCCTGCACGCATTGGAAAAAGCAATAAAGCTTGATCCGGCATATTCCTTATCTGCCTGGAGCCGTAACAAATGCCTCTTGTCTGGGAAATGGGTCCCTTCCAGCACCCAGCATGCCGGGGATTTCCTGAGTTTATTGTGTCATGATCAATAATTGGGAGGGAAATGACACGGTTTTCTATTGAACTTGTTCCTATTTCTGATCTCATAGCCAGTTTGGCTAATGCACTGTGAGAAATACTGCCTTTGGTTTGCTTTAAAGCCACCAGGACGTTTGAGTTCTGCAACTGCATACTGCAAGAACTTTCATTTGCTTTCTTTACTTTGAGTTCAATAGTGAGATTTTCAAAGCAATCACAGCAGCTCTTAGTGAAGACAGTAACAATTAGATTTAGTTGATTTTAAAGCTGGAAGAGCCCACCATTACCATCAGCACAGCAGCTCATGCCATAGAAACTACAGAACTTCCCTGAAATAATGCTCTTACAAACACACGGGCAAATGTTTCAGAAATTAACCCAGACTATATTTAAAAGTTAAGATTATAGACCCTGATTCATTACTCCAGATGTTAACCACAATCACTGAAACTTCTCTAGTTTACTTCTAGTCTGGGGCTGATACTGTTCAGTCCATGAGGCAATTATTTGCATTCCTCACCCAATCCTAAATTCTCTGCTTACACACATAACCAAATATGTATTAAGAGACAGAATATGATAGAAGAGATTAAAAAAAAAAAAAAACCCAAAAACCAAAACCACAAAGCTTTTAAGGAGAAGTGCGCTATAAATCTCTTGTTTGATATTTAAATCAAGCAACACTTCATGCAAGTTTGGTAAATTATCTAAGCAAGTGTGAACACAGTGTATTTCAAAAGAAATCCTATTTTCTATGAATATGAGAATGTATATTGTCTGGGGGGTGAATTTTCTCACTTTATTATTCCCATTTTTATGAATGAGGCTCTATCCCCTCTTGGAAAGGTCTTTGGTAGAAATGACCTCTTCATCTACAGATACCATAAACTTCATTAATAAAGCTGCTAAGCAGATACAGCCTTGTGAGCCCCCAATTCACAGCCTGCTGGAAAGAGACTCCTCGATGGACAGGAGTTACTGTCTAATAAAGCTCTTCTCTGGCACTGTGCCGCCAAGCCTATGGCTCGTGGTGGATAATGGCTGCATTTGCCTTTTAATCCTGCAGGCACTTTTTTCTAGGATCTAAGATGAAATCAATTCTTCCAAAATTAACAGGGCAGCCACACATCTAAATGACAATTAACCAATTTTAGATTCTTTAAAAAACCCTTTGGTACACTAAAATCACTTACAGTGTTCAGCAAAACTACTGTCTACTTTGTGTCATAAAGCACCAGGTAAAAGGATAACTAACCTGGCAAAAAATGTGTTGCTTAGGAACCAAGAGGTAAGGAGGAAGAAGAATGCATTTATCAAATTCTACTGCAAAAGCTGCCCAGAATGGAATTCAGTGGCACACTGAATCACAAAAATGTAAAATGTAGGCAGCAGCACGTTCTGGACACCAGAACAACCAAAAACTGCTGATTAAGGTCAATTAGTAATTAAAAACCATAAAACCTCTTTGATTCCACAGAGGGTGATAAATCCCAGCCAAAGCATTGTATAGGGGTATGTTATGCAAATTGGAGCCTCAGGGCACTGTCGCAGTGTAATAACAAGGAGCCAAAATTCTGCAGGTGGAGCGTTTCCCTCACTTCCTCTGGGAATGTGTGAGCATTCTGAAAGTCACCAGCTCCATACGTTAGATGGGGTTTCAGCTGGGCCTGGATGAGTGCCAGGGTTTCTGAAAACATACCATCCCCTGCCTGCCCAAACTGAACACGTAATGAATTAAGAATTTTCTGAGAAGCCTTTCCAGCGTTCTGCTCTGGTAACATCACACAAATCGCTCCTTGGATTAAACAGCCCCAACACCGTCCTGGGCTCGTGGATGAAGCCCCACCGATTCCCTCTTCCGAATTCCTGTCAGGCATGTTCAATGGCTTGGATCAGGCTGTCTTTTCAATTACACACAAACCCTGTGAAACACCTCCACCAGTAACCAAACACTGCAGGCAATGAGGAAATCCGAATCCTCTTTTACAAGATCACCAAAGTAAAGCTTTGCTCTCCTGTAACAACAAAGTTGGCATTCATCTGCGCTCTGTTATCCTGCCTCAGCACCCACCAGTTGTTATCTGTTCTCAGAATTCCACATTCTTCCATCCCTTTTCCAAGCACAAGGCTCAGCTCCTGCGGGAGGACTTTAGACAGACAGAGCTGTGCAATAAAACCAAGCTGCTCTCCCAGGTGGGTTTGTGTTTCCTTCCCCACGCTGAAATGAAAACCTCCTGTCTCCTTGCCTTCCCGTTCGGGATGAATTACCCGTGCAGGCCCTGCGCTGCCAGCTCTGGACTACTGACAGTATCATTAAGCTCAGCTCCACCAGGGACAAATCTCTTCAGACACTGAACAGTAATACTTTTATGCTGCATTAGGAGTTTTGTGGCATTGCATGTTGTGTCGGGAAGCAAACCCCTCTCCCAGTGCAGGAAAAGGCACAGGCAGAGTGTTCAAAGAACGTGTTGTTAGAGGTCCCTCTGTGTTTCTAGAGAGCAAACGTTGCCTTTTCTTCTGGAAGTGCTCAAGGCAGAACAAGCTGCTCCTGTTTCTTTGCTGTTTCCTAAGAGCTCACAATAAATCTCTGAGTTGTGCCACAGGCTACAGGCATGAAATGCTGTGTGAAAACCCTGTGCAAGCAGCTGTAAGGGTACTGACAGCTCCAGGTACCTTCCCAAACCCAATCCTGGAAAAAAGAACTTCCTGTGGAGTGTGCAGCAAAAGGCCCACTATTGCACTTTTTAAGTAAGGAGTGGTTGAACTAAGACCCATTGATGTCCATGGAACATCCATGACATGTAGCTATGGAGCTCTAATGAGCTATGGAATGCTCTTGGAATGACACCAGCTGCTGTAGCAATACAATTCTGCAGTTGCTAAAAACAATTGCCTCGGCTTAGAGGAAGTTTTACTACTTTAGTTTCCTCCCGACTCCAGTGCTAGGCCTTATAAATGCTGTGAAATAGAAACTATCACCACATTCAGCAGTAAAAAAAAAAACACAACAGAGGAAAAAGCCCTGAGAAACTAATTTCCTCAACTGGGTGTCAGCAGTTTCTGTATCAGTCTACAAAAGCCTTGAGTTATTTGATCCTCAGGTTACATTTCTTCCCTGAAAATGGACTTTAGGTGCATGTATTTGGCAAAATCTACTCTTAAAGCTGAAATAATTTGCAGCTGCTGGTAGGTCAATACTTTTTTATATACATATATGATGGATAAAACAACAGCTGTTTCTGTTAATTGTCATTGCTCTTTATTTCACAGGTTCTTTCACCCACGGAACTCCTGCTACTATAAACCCTCAGAATTCTGGATAATACAGTAACATACAGTAACAACATGGATGGTCTAAACTTTCACTATTTCAACTGTCATAAAATAAAAACCTAAACTGTATTTTGTGCAACAGAACTGTGTTAAATACAAGAATCGAGAAGGAATGTGTTGACATGTAGCAATGGTTATTTACAAGTAAGCTGTATCCATCTTTTGGTTTGGATGAAGAGATATAAAATAAAAGCTCATTTTTACTGTTATAAGAAATTCCTTCTAATATTGTCTCTAAAGTAAACAATTATAAATGTATTCATGGGCATTTATAATATTGCCAAAGCTCTCTATTTTCAGATCACGGATCAGGCACCTAATTCTCACAGGATTTTTAAAAACGTTTTTGTTTAATACATTTTGGATCCTCTGTCCCTTCCTAAATTTTGAGGTTTTAATGCATTTTCTTTTCATTTTTTTAGGGACAAAAACAATAACACTCCGACATTTTTACCACAAATAATCTCAAGTCATGTTTCCTTTGTCTCCCACACTCAGGTTTGAGCCCATAGGTAAATTTTCACATGGTGATAAAATTGTTAAAGCCAGCAGACCAGCAGCTGTACTAGACGTACTTAGCTGTATTTCACCCTTATCAGAGGCAACATCCAAATGTTAGCCAGCATTAATGATAAAAATGGACCTGCCTTTTTACACAGAAGTAAAATATCAGGTTTACAATAAACATGGAAGAAGGAGAAATGCTGTAATTCACTAAGTGACCTGTGACTGAGCTGAAAAGGGTAAACCATAAACATGGATTAATCGAATATAATTTATAGATTTTGATTTTACTAGCAGAATGCATAGATTAAAATTCATTCTCCAAGTTATTATTTGGATGCTTGAGCTCATCTGCAAAAATCAGAGTCTGTACAGAGGCAAACCACACAAGTTGCTTTCTGAAAATCAAAGGGGTCTGTGTTTGCTTAATGCTGAGACTGTCACTGATTAAAGATGGGCTTGGCAACTGTATAAGTGGGGCTAGAGAAGGCAATTCCCTGCTATGGCAGAAACCTGGAGCCAAAAACCTAGGAGGTCTCTTCCTGGATGGCCTTGCCTGCAACTAACTCCAGTTTCTCTCTTGTGTGATTTCAACCATCCTGATGAAGACAATAATTTCCTTTTTTTTTGGTTTACAGCAAATCGTGCCAATCTCAGTTACAGCAGAGCTCTCACAATTACTAGCAACACAGATCAGATCCACAGTTCTCTTCCTAGATGGCTCATTTCAAATATACCAAACAAATATCCCATAGTCCTCATTCCAAGGATACAGTAACTTGGATATGCCTGGAGACATGGAACAGGAAACTTGGTTCCTTTCCATCTTTTATGACTAATACTGTGGGTGTATTAACTCTCAAGTGGAAGGTATTGTGCTGATCAGACTTTGATCCAGAGCCTTGATCCCAGTCTACTGTTTCCAATGCACAGCATAATGGTCAGAGAAAGAGTCCCTTGGGTAAAATTTTGGGGTTAAAAAGATTTAAGTGTGCAAGGCTGGAACCAACTCACAGAAACAAGTAATATATGGTCGGTGGAGACTCATATCGCTCAACATACATTGCCCAAGGTTTGCATATGGAACTCCAATGATTCCCAGACTACAGGACTTTCTTTTCACCTGTGGGTTGCCACAGACCACTGAACCATAAAATTCCAACACATCACACACAGAGAGCTGTAGGGATGCACAAGAAAATGCATTCTGAGGTAGCAATAGGAATGTTAAAATGGAATGAACTGCCTGTGAGGTCACTTTTTAAGTGGAAGTGCCAGGACCCCAAATATTGGCTGCCAAGTTCTCTTGGAATCACTTCTATACCCTGCAAAGAGACACAGAGACAGGAGTGCATGTCCCCCCAGCCCATTCCCCGCCCCCCCCACCNTTCATCCTGCTAAAGTGTTGTACATGTACAGGCTCCCGGAACTCTGCAATTTGCCCAATACAAGGAAGTGTCAATCCAAAAGCATCCTGGTACAGAAAGCAGTGTGCTAGGGACAGGGAGTGCTTGGCTTTGCCTTGGAAGGAATCTTTCAAGGTTTGGTCTGGCAATAGCATAAAACTGAGATAGATCCTAAAATGTTTTCTGGGTCGCAGCCACTTACACCTTAGGAAAAGCTCTGTCCTGATGCACAGGAAAAGCACTGAGGAGGATTATTTTGGAGGGATCTCCCTTCAACCCTGTTTATCATTGATTGGTTCTAAAAAAGAAAAGGCTTTCCCCGTGAGACTGCACTGAGACTGTTATTCCACTGACTTTCATAACACTCAGGGGAGCCTCAGAGACCCAGATTACTTTGCATTTTGGAGAGCCCAGTGAGGTCATTACCACAGATTTAAGAAAACCAATATTTTCATTTTATATTTATGATCTTTTTTTCCACTTTTTGTATTTCAAGTGTCGGTATTTAATGGTTTTTCTTTTTGCCAGCTGTTCCCCTATAAGAAGGGTGAGCTATAAAACCAGTTCCAAACCATAGATGGTTTCGTAATCAGATGAAGTTAAGGGCAGCAGCTAGGGACAGTAGCACTCAATAAAACTTGACTAGTTAAAGCAAAACTGGCACCAGTACTTTCTCTGTTAATATGATTAGCCTGCTGGAAATTACCACGACACACTGTGCTTCGAGCAATCTGTCGCCTTCCTTTGTTGTTACGCTGATCACAGAGATCTCCTTACGGACATATTTATATGTTTTAGAAATTCTCCAGGAAGAAAATGTAATAGACCACTGATGCAAATTGCTGCAATACCACGTACTGAACCAATTTTAGACTATTATGAATATTGCTGTTTCTATGGAAATTGAGCACCAGTTTATGGATACAAAATCCAAATTCATACAGGCAAAACCCAAGCACAAACAGACTCACATACACACACACACTTGCTGAACACTTTTGGAATCAGTCCAGGATGATTTATTTTCCAACAGTAAATTTCCGCCATGTATAACATTCACTAAACACTGTGAGCACTATGTACAACACTTCAGCAGGATGAGTTACACCCTGGGAAGTTTTTAATGTCAGGACAGAAGAACGCCAGCCAAAAGGTAAAACTGTGGGGGGGGAAACCCCACCCATATTCCTGCTTTGAAGCCAACCAATATCAATATCAATGTCAGTTGATACACCTCTTTGTAAAGAGGCAATATAAAACAAGCATGCATATTCATTAGTGCTTCCCAGCAACAAATAAGCAAATTTAAGCAAAAAATTAGGAAATCCACTTAAGCAAGGTCTAAGAAAAGAACTGGAGTTTCCTAACTCTAGAAGTGGAAGAAAAGATCCACAGGAGGATTTGAGAACAGGCAAGTGTGAAGCTGGCTCCTTACTGAACTTGAGCAATTTGATTTCTGGTTTTCCATTTCCCAAGCAGCCGCCGTTTTTTATGTCCATAGCCCACATTATGCAGTTTATGACTGGGACATATCACACATCTGTTACCTGGGATGACTAATTATTTGGGAATTACTGTGGTGAGTAATGCCAACAGAATTTGCTTTATTGCCTCAGTATATTTATTGCTTCAGCATAGCTGAGCTAGAAAATGCCTTATGGATATATCTAACTCCATGAAGACAAACAACTTTATAGCCATCATTAACACAAGCTGTAAATGCTAAACAGGCAATTCTGTAGGAATTCTTAGAGGCATGGAAGAAACCCCTGACAGCCTATCTAGAGTATAACCCACCCATGCAACCTCTCTGCTGTCCCATCTACAGAGAGGGAAGTAGAAACACTGCAGCAATCAGAAAACAAAGTTGTGATTTGCAGAAACATGGGGAGTTTGTGTAATTCGGTACAGATGTAAGCCCGGGGTAAGTCTGTCAGCATAATCAGGATTTTCACAGTATGTGAGTGCTGCCTCCAGGCATTTGGAAACACCTTCTCCCTGCTGGCTCCTCACCGTACCTGGGAGTGGAATGAAACCAGGGCCGTGTTCTGCGCCATCTGCTTTACACCACACTGACTGTGGCCCTGATCCTGCACACACTGCCATTCACACTCAAAATTCCTGTCATAAACAGCCCCACTGCTCATGTGAGGCAAGTACAACACACGGTTTCTGGCAGAAGTGGAAATTGTGCCTCTTTAGGGTCACCATGGAATTGCTGACGCGTTAGGAATGGGTCCACAATACACGATACAGAAAAATATGAGGTAAAAACAAATTGCAGAATCTGTGTTTCAATCACCAAAATTAATGCCAGCCACAATGTACTTGCTAAGAAACAAAGGTCTCTCAGAAAACGGTTTGATAGAAAGGAAAGCAAGTAACAGGCAGAAAGATCCAACTAGTACAGATACAACTAGAGCTACTGAATTAAAAGTGGCCAGGTCACTCCCTCCTTGGCTTCTTCTGGATACAAAGTCGTAGAACACAATCACAAGTAAATATGGGGTACCATCAGCCTTATCCTCCTAATTCTCTTTTCTGGCAGACCCAAATCCTTTCAGAGCACGATCTCCTTCTGCTTTTCCGAACACAGTCATGGGACTGGAGACCTTATTTGGCAAAGGTGAGAAAGCAAGGAATGTAAAAAAAAAGTGCAAAGGGAGTAGTTTACTTTATGAAGCAGGCATGTTTCTCCCATTTTCCTCTATCCCTTTACAGTTTCTCCAGCCCATGCTACTGAAGGAAAGGATGTGATTGAAAAAAGCTGGGCTGGGGCTTAGGGGTGCACTTCTGAGCTCTGTACAGATGTCTTGTATGATGGAGAGCTATTAGGTACTACAACAGTACAAGCTAGTAAGAGGCACCTTGTGAATAATTTTGTTCACACAGATACTGCTAAATCCCACACCCCCCAAACATGTGGAAGGTTTAATGACTACACAAGGATCAATTATAAAGGTAAGGAGGTTTCGAGCCTATACAGTTCAATTTCTGGAAACAGTAAGAGCTTTTTAGTTTGCCAAATGAATTAGTAAATGAAAATAGAATTGCAGAGTTTTCTGAGCTTTTGGATAAAAAATTAGTGGTCATGGCTGATACTGCCATTTGAGAAAAACTGTTTGGGGATTCCTCTGGAAACACGAGGAATTGGTTTCCATGTTCAAGGGGCAGCCAAAGAAAGTGGAATAGACCAGACTCATTGATGCCAAGCATTGCCTCCTCCACGTCACACTTTTAATGTATGTTCAGTATGCTGTGTGAGACCCAAGGGTTTAGTGATCCTCAAATCCTGCAGTTTATCATGGGTGTGCTGCAGCACAGGCACCCCTGGCTTAGAGGAGATTTCTTCCAGAGGAATCATCTCTTTTGTATTAGAGTTGCCCTAGTACTCTGACACAACCACAGTGTCAAGGAACCGTTCTGAATCTCCAAGGTACTTCGCAAGCAGTGTTTTCTGAACCCTCACTTCGGTTCAGGAAAAGAGGTTTTGGCCACTTAGGACCCAACTGCCCTTTCCTTTTAACAAATTTTCCAGGGATTACGCTGCTTTTTTGAGGGATAAAGAAAGAAAAGAGAATGGGTGGTCGAGCCAGTCCCATTCTGTGTGAAACTACAACTGAGCCGAATGAAAGTTTCAAAGCACACTTAATGAAAGAGACTGCTGGAAAGGGAGTCTGGAACAGAGACTCCACAGCAATCACTTCATATCTGCAGTTATTTTCCCCATGAGCCATGAGGAAGTTCGGGTCTCTACCTGTTGATTCATGACGAATATTTGGGAGGAATGGGAACTACTAAATATATGACACAAAGTACATCCATAAACACCACATGTGTCTGCTATGGAAAACCTTATTAGGCTGAGTATGTGAAGGCTCTTTGCAAAGCAGCCTTTGAGGAGCTCCTCCCTGGATTTCTTTCATTCCAGACCGCCTGAAACATGGGTGTGAGAAGTGCAGGGGTGAGAACACACATCAAGGTACTGTATGACTACACTGCTGTAGCATGATCTAAAACTGGCAGGGAAACACGACGGTATTTTTTTACCAGGAACTGAGAAGAGAATTGACAGCACTAAGAGAACCCAAAGGGCAGCTCTGGTTGCTTATCCAAATTGTTACAGAGCTCCAGATGAATTTTTTATGCAACAAATGACAAGAATTTTGAATAGGTTGTTCTCTCTCAGGAGAAGAATGAATTTAGAAACCTTATTGAATATAATCAGTGATGCTCTTATTTTTAAAATGTACGAATTAGGTTTTCATTTCTTTCCTATGACAAAACAACTTCAAAACAAGACAGAGAAAACTCCACATATTATAAATTCCTTTTTTCAATAAAATACCAAAACCATTTTAAAAATGAAGCTCAACAACCTCCCAGAATGAGAATACATATTGGGAATACAAATACTTCAAGGAGGGTGGGGGGAGATAAAGAATCTTTAAGCCCAAGTAGTTATTGAAGACCTTATTAAAACTGAGGTCACTGCGATGCCTGTGATTCCTCTGCAGAAAGGATCTGGAGAAAATGAGTGGTTTCAAGGTGAGGGCACTCACTTTCCTTTTGTCTCCTGCCTTTCAGTTAAAGAGCAGCTTGACTGGCCGTGCAGGGGAGGGAATGCAGTCCAGGTAGCCCACTGCCAACATCACCTGCCCAGAAGCCTAAACTGGGCACACCCGTGGATTCTATTTGAGAGTTACCTTTGATAACATCACGTTAAACTTTGAATTACTTCATCTCCACTTAGAACCGCCCCACAGCAACCGAAAACCTTTGTGAAAAACACTGCCTTATCATCATTCTAGTACCTACCACCAAGGAACAATGGAAAGGAGGCAGTAAATTCAAAGAAAACATTCAGTTACTACGCTAGGGCAAGTCTTGGCACATCCTAAGATAAAATAGAGAACAGTGTTTGCATTGTGGGCTGGTTTTTTTGAAAGGAACAGTGACAGCTGAGTTCCATGACAGAACATGGTATAAAATCTGCCCGAGTGAACCGGCACAACCCCATTTACAGCATGTATAGAATCACAGAGTATGCGGAGTGGGAAGGGACCCATCAGGATCATCGAGTCCAAGCCTTGGCCCTGCACAGGATGCTCCCAAGAGTCACACCCAGTGCCTGAGAGCCCGGGCCAAATGTTCCTTGAGCTCTGGCAGCCTAAGGGCTGTGAAGGCAATCCTTAATCCTTCTACAGTGTGTGCGCATTCCAACCGTGCAGCGAATCCTCAATCCTTCGACAACAACAACGCTACCATTGTGTTGTTTTCCATTTACCTGCCAAAGCACTCTCCTTAAAGCCCAGCACAGAGTTAAAACAACCCCATACCACAAAAACCAGAGAGACTTACGTTTGCAGTGGGCACATGGGGATCCCGCTGTATTCCAGGAGCACATCTCATGGGAAAAGGGCTGCTAGTAAGAGCCCGTAATTCCATGTCTCACCTACTGCCAGGCACCGCGGGCTGCGGCCCCTCAGGCCGTGTGGGCTCTACGGGGCCGCCCACCCGCACCCCAGGGCCGCCATCAGGCCCGGCCCCCGAGGCCTAGGCCGCCAGCCGGGCCCGCCGGCTCCAGCCGCCTCCATCCAGCTCCAGCGGGCCTCGGGAGCGCCCATCCCGTCCCCGTGGGACCCCCACGTCGTCCCCCGGAGCGGCATCGCCACAGCCCGGGCGGGGATTGCCCCCACTGGCCGCCCCCGCTGACCGCCGGGGCCGCGCCGGGCGCTCCCACCCAGCGGCATCGCAGTTTCGGGGTAGGAAGGGATTGGCAACAGCTGGTGGCTTCCCTGCTGGGCCGTGTCCGTGACTACGGGCTCCAGGGCACCTTGTCCGGGACACTTCGAAAGGCTGCGCTGGGAAATGTCTCTGGAAAGCCTTCGAGGAGAGAGACCAGGGATTTTTAAGTGGCATCAGCTCAGCTGGATCACAGAAGAGCCTGCAGACAAATGAGATTGTGTTGGCACAAGCTGGGAGTGCGGAGCTGCAGCGCCCAGGGCACAGTGCCATGAAATCCAAGTGCTGCCAGACTTCGGGCATTGTGAAACCAGGGGCTCACCTCGGAGAAATTCATGTGTGCAAATCCAGCTGTCAGCCGCTGACATTGCTGCACCTTTTTCCTCAGATAGCACCGTAATTTAATTAAGTGTTGATGTGTTCTGGGTGGAAGCCCCTCAGCAGCACTGCTTCTGAATAAGCCATTTCATTTTGAAAAGGGAATGGGAACAGAGGCCTTTCCCACATTACAGAAGTATTTTGGAACCAAAGTTGAATTCCACTTATCATTGTTTTCATAGTAGTTGGATTTAAAGGGGAAAAAAATTACATCGCAAATTATATTCCTGTAACTCATTAAGGGTGATTGCAAAATCAGTGGAAAAACTTTACCCAAATCTCCGAATATTGTGGGATCATTAATCTGTTTTGCCACTGTTTTCCAGGCTTATCAAAGAACAACTCTGCCTCGGTCTTTGCTTGCTGTGTATAAGATGGTCTGTGGTTGGAGAACGCTACTGGAAAACAGTAAGCTGTTGCTATAGGATACGTCCCTTTTCCCAGCTAAAATTGTTGCATTTTACATCTCAGGAAACCTCTGGAGCTGATTAGAAGTAGCGTGAACAAACCAAGACGCAGATTTACAGCTACTTGGTTACATGTTTCTTCCTCTAAGAAAGAGAAGCCACCCCCTCTCTTCCTTGCATGTATCTTAGAGTCTTTATGGTATCAAATGCAGGCCAAAGAACATATGGCACTCGGATTTCTTCTGGATGAGGTCACTCTGAAGTAAGGTCTCTTTTCCTCCCTCTACAGACACTTACATGCTGTCCTCAGAATTTGGCCATTACATTCCAGATAAAATTATCACTTTCCCAGTCCTCAGTATCTCCTCAATTTTCTGTTTTAAGTCAGTGCCGGGAGGACAGCCACATTCCTTGCACAATAGCCGACAGATTCCTTGGGTTCCAGCCAAAATGCTTCTTTGTAACTGGTTCTTGCTATGTTTTGGAGTCACTTCAGCCCCTGAGCTGCCAGCTTAGTTGGGAGTTTTGGGGGTGTTTTCAGGAATCATTTTTGTAAGAGCATAAAGTGACCTCTATAGCCTACTTATTCCTAGTTTTGAGAAAATTTAAGCTGCTCTTTTTGGAAAGAGAACTGGGGTGGTAGCAGGAATTTGCTTTAAAAATTAAACGTGCTCTGTTACAATAACCAAAATTACCATCAGCACAGGTTTCACAGCCTGTGGGATAGATTGGTCTGTATGACCCACAGCAGCCAGTGCTGGAGCTGCACATGAGCAGTGACTGCACTGGCACACGTTTTGTGATGCATCCTGTCTGTACCAAAAATCCCAGGCATTGCCCAGAGGGAGTGAAGAGCAGTGGGAAACAGGGCTTTGTGCAAGCACTAATTACGTACATCGGTGTAGGACTAGAGCTGGTGAGCAAAAGGACATCCATCAACAAAAAAGTTACTCCGAGGAAGAAAAGGGTGTGAGGATAGTACCAATCCACAAATAACATATCCTAAACGATTCTTTCTCTCATGAGAATACTTCCTCTGCTTTCACATTTCTTTAAACAGAGAAACAAAAAGAACCCCATTTAACTTTATTGTTATTATTACTCTTAATTAAAAAAGAATCAAGTAGTGAGCAATAGCAGGCATTATGACTTAGATCCAGTTTATCTCTTTAGCTATGGGGAAAAGGTGCTCAGGGGGGCAGTCGCAGCGAGGGCTGGAGCCGGGGGATGGGGCCCGTGCTCCGCGGGGAGCGCTGCCGCTGGGTTTAGAGAAATCGTTTAGCCCTCGCTGTCCCATCGCTGCTACTCGTGGAGCCCTGACCTGCCCCACAGGTGCTGCGGGGCTCCGGCAGCGTTCAGTAGAAACCGGAGATTTTCAGCTGAAAGGCCCTACTAAAAATATTGTTGTTTCCATAGCAACAGCCCGTGCAATACAATGGGGTGGCTCTTTGCAGGATATTGCCGAAAGATCGGAGATGAGAAACTCTCACTTCAACCGGCAGAGCTGCAATAGAGCGAAGGACCCACAAAAGCCATTGCTATTTATATAACCCCCTCTGACTCTGCTTTGTGTCTCTGTGCAAAGCTGATTCTCTCAGTGCACCATTCCAAAGACAAACTTTCCAGTACCAGAGAAGAATGGGAGCAGCAGTACCTAATGTAGTACATAAAGGTCTTCTCCTTCCATAGGTTTCATATTAGTTGCCAAAAGGCTAATTTATTGATTTTGCTATGACTCCAGGCACCTTTAGAGCCATATCAACATTTAAACTTCAACTACAGCAATATATTGAAGCTACAGAGTGGCTGCCCAGACTTAATAACAGAATCATAACTGCTTGAGGTAAAGGATTTCATAAATGCACACCCACAGACAAGCTTCAAAATTCATAGCCAGCCTCCTAAAAGTTGAATTTTGTAGAAGTGCTGAACAGTCGTTAGCCCTTAGGGTTTGAGTGGGATTTAGTGGGAATTACGAGGAGAAAAGCTCTTACTAGGATCAGAGCATTATCATTTGACAGCCTGAATGGATGTTATACCTGACTTCAATCCCATTCTTGAAACTCTGCCTAAAACCTAGAAATAAACTAGGAAATCAATCAGCTTGGCCTTCATGAGAGCTGTCTTGCTCATTATCTCTGTCTAACTTGAATAAACAAGAGTTTTTGATATGTTGTTTCTGAGTGGATAGTTGGAAGAGAATTTAAGCAAACTGGCTTCCCACCCTTTGCTCTAAGTTAACCAATTTGCATCTCAAAAACTGGTCAGTCTGCCAAGGTTTCATATGAAAATGAAAGCAAAGCACAACGAAATGAGGACATTTCTTGGAAGTTTATATTTTTTAATGATTACAACAAGAGGGCATTGGAGTTAAAGCGCATCCACTGTTTATCCTTTGTGTGGAGTGGCTGCCTGCAGAAAGGTTCAGTTTACATTATTGTAAGTCTGGCAGGAACTGAATAAGTGAGGGCCAGTGTGCCTTGCTCAGCTAATCAAGAAGTAGCATTCAGCAAAATCCTTCTACAAATATCTAATTGGCAACCCAGGCTAATGTAATTAAATCAGCTTCAAACACTCGTTTAGTTGCCAAAATGTTTGAAGTACAGTAGAACACGGGGATATTGCCAGGGAGATATGGATTAGCAAAAGAAGAGAAATATAAAACTTCAGGGCTAAAAATAGAATTGTGCTGAGGAAAAAAACAATGGTTTCCAATTAAGAGGTGAAGTTTTATCTCTGATATTTATAATGACATTGGCATTATAAGACAGTTACAGTAAAAAGGTGAATATATAGTAAGGAGGAATTCTCTGGAGACAGGAAGCACACACCTGCATTAATATAGCTTACATTCCTGTAATCTGTATTAATATGCATTTACTGATCTTGCAAAATGCAGTCACTATCAGTTGTCCCACTACGGCTTTGAGTAATTGACATTCAGCGAGGCATTGAATCATGTGATTTCAAAGGGATGTGAGCACACACTTAAAGCTAAGCCCGTATAAGTGGAAAGGTGTGAAAAACTTCAGCATATGCTGAATGCTTACTGAATTGCAACCTCCACTCCTTTGGCATTTGGCCCATTTGCAGGGGTAATTTCATGGCTTGTTTCCTCTGCCTACAAGTGATTCCATGTTTTTC
Organism: Rhipidura dahli; assembly: GCA_013399225.1. NCBI lineage: Eukaryota > Metazoa > Chordata > Aves > Passeriformes > Rhipiduridae > Rhipidura > Rhipidura dahli. The sequence continues at coordinate 225,387 of VXAC01007871.1, forward strand.
TGTGTAAAACTCATCTCCACTTCACATGGAGGTACCAACTTCAGGTATAGAAAAAAACATTAAAATAAAGGTCATGTTTTATGGACTTCTTTCAAACTTGGCATCACCTAACCAAGGCAGAAGTCCAATACAGTAGAATATATATATATATGTATGTGTGTATATATATATATATATTTTGTCAATCAATGGTCACATTTCACAGCAAAGTTCCCCTTTCTTCCATTTCTTCCACATTAACCCCCAGTGATTTTTCTGAGAACAGAGTAAAATCTCCCTCAACATCTGACTTACAGTGACTTTTGATCCGCCAGAACAAGAAGAACAGCATTATCCCTCCCATCCTTCACATTTTACTGTGGAAAGAATTACTAGGTAAAATCTGGCAGTAAACAAGGTTGCAATAAGAACTCTTCACCATGAAAATAATGAGTCAATTCAATTATCCCTGTACCACTTTGCCGTAGGAATCAATGGTCATAGCTAGAAGAGCACAACATAAAAAATTTAATTTTTTTATTAAATATAGCATAGGAATAAAAATGAATAAGAAAGTAATGTAGTAAAGTAATTGCTAGTAAAGTAATTGCTAGTGTAAATATACTACTAAGAGGAAAGAAAACTGTTAAAACTTTTAAGCTGTTGTAAGTGGATCGACACAGTAAAAATAAAAACCTGATGAACAAAATGCTTTACAAAAATACAGAAAATCTAACATTGAGCAATTGCATCAAACTGAGAGATAAAAGCACTCAGTATCTCTGAAAATTGATCTTGCAAGCATAGAAAGAACATTCTAAGTGTAGCCTGACAGGTCCTTCAGGTACCTGAGAAACATAAAGGCAACTGAATGCAGTTCTTTTATATTTTAATTAAAAGAAACATTCCATGCAAAGGCCTAATTTGCCAGTTTCCAGCCTAGACTGAATTTTTATAGCTGAATTTGAAACTCTTCAAAATAAGGGTTTATATAATGGAAAGGCTGACACAAGCCTGACTTCAGGGATGAGAACCACAGCATCAGATTTTCCTCTCTCGCTGGAGAAATTACAAATGGTTTCAAGTAAAATTGAGGTAAAGAAAGGATAAAAATGATCAGCAGCTCTTTAGATGGGCTTTGAAGAAAGCACTTTTGAGTTGCAAGTAAGATCAGATTCTAAAGCACATAAAGCAGGTGTTTGCCAGCATCATGAGAAATAGCAGGGAAGAATTTTGCTTCTCCCTGAGGCATCTCTTCCTCGGACATGCACTGGGAAGGAAATTGAACTCGAAAGCAGTAAAGCTGCCCTAAAGAAAAGTAGTAACAGGTGCTGGCAGTGCCAGAGAAAGAGGAAATGCCCTCTTCCAAGCGGCTCCTGGGCAAGGCAGTGTATGATATCAAGCAGAAGGCAATTCCCTGGCAGTTCCCTAACGTAATTGTTACTCTCAGGATTTCAGCAAACAGCTTTTGGCTTCCTTGCAGCTGCTTGCAGAGACAGGAGCACTGCAACACTTCTGCAGCTGCATGTCTGCAGGATTGTAGGAAAGCTGGGTATAACCCCGAGCTTCCCTTTTTTTGCTCTGTGCAAGGGAGACACTTGTGTGTAAAGATCTTGTCTCTCTCAAGAGCTATTTAAAATCACTTCTATTTTTATTTCTAATAAACCTTTTGGGGTTTGGACCGTAAAACCATCTTTGTCTCCTTTTAGGGAATTTACTGCAGCAGAGTCTAGAATGTTGCACTGCAATATCCTGGCTGACTTTGGATACTCAGTCTCAGCCTGTGAGTTTGCTTATCACGGTGGATGACAATGGGAATTTAAAGAAATCCTGTTAAAGAAATACTGTATTCCCTGAATCCCCAGTGGTGGTGTTTTTCAAAAAAGCAGCTGAATGAGTGAATGGAAATCAGTGGTTTCTTTTGGAAGTTTAGGACAAGAGTTAAGCAAATAAACAAATGCTGTAGACCAGAACATTTAAACTGATGCCAAAATAAACCCAGACAAATGCTGTAGTGATTCAGGCTCTGGAATTGTACATACAAGAGTGTTCACAAATGTTTTCACTCTTTCAACAATAACAACATCAGAAAGTTGCCGCAGGCACAGAGTGAGTTATCTCAGAGTTAATTCTTTCAAGTGGGAGCAGTACCAGCCATGGCTGTGTTACCTTGGTGAGGCTGTGACACACTCAGAGCAGAGCATTTTCTCCAAGTGTGTCAGTCACAGAGGCAAACTCAAACTCCCTGAGAAACTACCTAGGCACACCTTTGCTTCAAAGACCAGAACTCTTCCTGTTCCATTAAAAAAGATGCTTTTCCAACCCTTCTGGTGAGGAAACACCCTCATTTCTCTCCAATGCTTGAATGCCCCAAAACTGACATTCTGCACATTCCCACTCTGCATTTTTTTCAAGAAAATACACTTAAATTATGATTGTGTAAGTCTCTCTTTACTTTTTCTATACCAGGATAGAGATCTATTTCATGTTATCTGTTTTCTGCTTGTTTGGAGCCAAGTATGGAGGAATAAACCACTTGGGAATGATGAGTGAGCCGTGGGAGACTGCCAGACTTTATTACAAATAGAAAACCCACTCAGAGTGGGACAAGGTGCAATATAAACCAATCTGAACTATCTCAAAAGGCAACAAGCAAATTTCTCTCCGATTTGAAACCTGTCTTGCCTTTTCTTCCCCCCTCCTTTTGATTTTTCTGCACCTCTGCATTTCTTAGGTCTGGTCATGTCTAAAAGCAAAATAGTGACTTTTGCCAAAAAACCTGTTGTCACAGGATTTCCAGTACATTTTGGCAGGTGCAAAAGATAGATCCCTGCATGTTTACCCAGTTAAAGTGAAAACTCCAGACCTTCAGGGATTCCTCCAGTGCAAGTTAGAATATAAGCCTAAAGCAATTTCCTTCCTTTTATATAAGTCAGGGTCACCTTTGAGTTAAACAGAATCCATAAGGATTTTCAGCATGGGTTTATTTCTTCTAATTTCTATTTCCTTAGTCCCCTTTCTGTGATTTAAGAATCCCAAAGGGAGCTACAGTTTATCACAGCAGGAGGGTACAGACAAACATAAGAACCTATGTGAATAATAAAATTATCTGATCTTGATTTTTGTTGCAGGTGCCAGAGAAAATCAGTCTCATACATCCTCTCCAAGAACCGAGGATCGTTAATCATAGCAGGGCTTATTTCTCACTCCTGCTGAATGTATGTGCAATTTCCCTAAAGACAGCAAAATGCACTCAGTTTTCTGTGCTGTGGTCTTGCTATAGGCTGGGCCAGCACCTGCATACAAAAATGCTCCTGAAAAAGTACCACAGTGAGTGAAATAAAAATAAAGCAACATGCAAAATGCATAATTTTATGGGAAACTCACACATCACAGATCTCACTTGACTTTAAATCAGTTATAAAACATCCTTTTAAAGGGGATTCTCCAGGCTGTAATTTACTTGTTTTGGTGGTTTTTTTTTAGATTTTATTTCCAATGGCAGAGAAATCCTTCAGAAATGTCCTATGAAGTTATAGCAGGTGATTGTCTTCCAGAAAAAAAAAATACATGCTTTTTCAAATTTCAGTATGTCTCTGCTGCTTCAAAGTGCTTTAGTAACCTTCTGAAATAGTCGCAAAAGCAATCAATTTGCTGAGATGATAATCTACTGAAAAATAAATGACTCAACATTGATGTCCTTGTTTTCACTCCTAAGAAGCCAGATTTTAGATACAACTTCTGGGTTTAGGTTCCATGCTTCGATTAACTCAAAACAAAGTTCTTAAATATGTTATGAAGGAAAGGGGCAAAGCACAACAGGATTATGTATTGTCTACTTTGTTATGAAATGAGCCTGAAATACTTTTACTGACCTTTTTGGCTGGCTGTTGCCTATAATGTAACACTATTTCAAATAGCACTCCCAGTCTATGTAAAATCATTTGAGAGGTGTAAATGGAATTCCTGGAGGGTGCATGACAAAGTGTAAGTGTTACACTTGTCATCATTCAGAGCACAGAGGATATATAAGGAATACAATTGGGAGCAATATTCGGTACTCCCTGTGAATCAGGAGTGTAGTAAAGCAAGTAAATAGGAAGGACCATGATGGTTATTACATTGATTTTGTTCCATGAATAAAGGTAGCTTTTTAGTCTCCAGGGATGGCAGCTGCCTAAAAGAACACAGATTGCTTGGGATGACATACATGGAATTGTATCGCAAGGCAAACAATCACTTCACTACAGTGGGTAGAGCAAGAGAGCTTGTATGCACCAGGACTGTGTAAAAGGCAGGGCAAAGTTCAGCTGCAGAGCTGAGGGACCTTTCAAAGCAGTCCTGGAAGAGGCTCACACCTTGCAAGTGTCAGAAACCTCTGACGGTCCCGGAGCTTGACGTGTCTCTGACTCCTCTGTGCTCAATCTTCCAGTCACCAACTCTGACCAAGAATGCAACCTGAGCTCAAGAGCCTTATGGTTTCTTGCACCCTTGATCACAACTGATTTTATTCCTACCCTCTGGTAAGAAATCCATGCTAAGAGCTACACTTGCATTTGTGAACTAAGAATTTCGGATCCAGGCCCCATTTGGGCTCAAGGATGTGGCAGAACCACATCTCTTTAAAACAAAAGTCAAAAAACGGTGTCTTGAATATTATTAGGGAAGCTTTTAACTGCCCTGGATTATTCGAAGCACCCTGGTAATTAAACGAGGGGGTTAATGAACTAAGAACTGCTGTGAGTTGAAGCAGACTGTCAGCCCAGTGTGATCTTTTGAAAATTACAGTGAACCTGCAAATGCATCCAAGCCCACCCTTCCCCTTGTGGCATGAGCTGGGTGGAGGCTCCTCTATTCAAACCTGAGCTCTGCCACTGTGCAGCCAGCAGAGTTTTTGTTAAAACACAAAAGGAGGGGAAGAAAACAAACTGGGTGTAACTTCTCGGGGATTTGCATTTGTCTGGGTGGTCAAAAGCTGAGGGCAAAGTGTGGACAGCTGGAAAGCAAACAGAAAGCTCAGCCAAGCTCTTCCTCTGCTTAAAAAGGGAGAAAAGAAGAAAGAGGAGTTTATGCTGCTGCTATGAAGCCAAATTGAAGCGTTTAGATGTTCTACTTGAAGAGGTTTAGAGAAGGTCTTTGAAACGGCTGGGACAGTCAGAACTTCTGGCACCACAGATGGTGGCTTTCACACTGCCACCTTCTCCTACATCAGATGGGATCAGTGTGACAGTGCCAGATACAGGGGAAGGCTGCACAGTGGTGAGGAAAGAGAATTTCCCTGTCAGCAGCAAAGAACGGTGAGATGAGCTCAGCAGCCACCTACAGAACTCCTGCCTTGGTTGAAATCACCCAGAGGAATGCCTGTGTGCCTCCAGCAGTCCAGACCAAGCCCCAGCACCTCCCCTGTTTCCTGGAGAGCCATTTGAGACAGTGCTAAGCTCAGCTGAAATCAGAATCAAATCTGCCTTAGAAGCAGAGAAGACTGAGCCACACACAAGCACGAAAACCACGCATAAGGAAGCGAAGTGACTTACAGACCAGTTTAATAAAGCATCTCTGGCGCCAGTGTCCCACTTACTTGTGTAAGAGAGAGACAACTACTTACTCTGACACTTATTTACTGCACCTACTCCTCTCTACTGTGAGAGGTTCAGAACAGCTGTACTTAGGCAAAGGTGTTTTCCTTTATTTCAGTGGCAGGATATGCAGGTATTCTGGAGAGGGAGCAGTGTTAGACATTCACTCTTGGCCAGGGCTACTCACACCAGTTCAGGGTACCAAAAAGCAAAGGCTGTTTCTTCAGCAGACACATCATGTGTTGCTTTAGTTCATATTTGAACAATTGATTTGGAATTCTCCTTCCCTCAAGAATCTAGGCTCCTCTCCTCTCCTGGGGGACCGAGGATTCTTCCCTAGCACACAGCAGTCCCAGCCAAAATGGAGCACCCAGACAGATTTCTACAGCAATATGATCACTCTGTAGCCATTTCCTGATTCTGATGCCCCAAAAAGAAAGTGTCCCCCTTTTTTTTTTTTTATAGAGTTATTTGAGCACAAGACATATTGTCAGGTCTGAAAGGCAAAATAACGTGGCAAGACTCAAGGGTAGAACTGAAGCTGGTGGCTGATTTCCATTTTAGCAGAAGGGCTTGCTGCTATGTCAGATGCAAAAAGTGTAATTATTTTTATCTTTGAAAAGAAACACCATTTAATTAACAGAGTGCATGCTCACCACACAGTAAATCCACAGACAGTTAGATTCTTTCGCTGCCTGGCAGAAATGGGGTGTGCTTTGAGAGACACAGCCAGACCTTAATGACAGGAATGTTTTTGGAATGTTCACAGTGGCAAGTCGGTTAAGAAAAAAGCAAACCACACTTTTCACAAGTTCTTAAGTTTTTTGACTTTGTTTCATCAAACTGGATTTGCTTGGATTTGGAGCAATTGGGCCAAACCACTGGGAAATTTTCAAGAGAGTAAATAATATGTTTGAATCAAAATCACAGGAAAGGGATTTTGGCTGAAATACTGAATTGATGAGATAAAAGCATTTTGCTACAATCTCAACATTTGCATAAGAAAATGTGACACACTCCACATGTGCTCTGCTCTGACCAGTAAGTTCAAGCACAAAAATGTCAAATCCATATATCCCGATTTGTTTTACCAACTATTTATTCACAAGCAGAGTAAAGTCCAAGGTAGAACTATGTCAGAAGATTATCAAAAGGTGGCCTTTCCTTGAATCGTCTATGCCAAACAGTATTGTTTCTGGTTCTGTTACTCTGACTAAGAGTTCTGCAAGTTTTTGAAAATTTTGAAACCCAAAAATATTAATAAAAATTTTTATGAGTACCTTTTTGCTTTCAATCATCCCTGTTATGTACTTGTTCTTAAATATATCATCAAACAAAAATAAGCTGATTACGCCTACCTATTGCCCACGAATGTCTGGCAGTCAGACATTTATTTTAACTAAAAGTTAGTAATTGTGAGAAAGGCATTGCTAGAAGCAATGAACAATGAACACATTTCTGGCTTTATTATAATGAATATTTATGAAACCTTTCTCAAAGGATTTTCTCTGTTCTTCTCAGTATAGCCTTGCTCATATTTTTAAATAAATGGGGTTTTTTTTCCTGAGATGTTGTTCATATCATGGAACTTGGATGAAATCATAATTCTTACAACCCTAGCTATTTTCCAGTTCATGGCTCAAGCAGCTGAATTATTATTATTAAAAGGCAGATATTTAAGATATAATCTAGCTTGGGTATTTCTGTAGAGGGGACATTTCACTAGGAAGTTTTTACTTTCCTTTCTGAGCCAGCATTTAGTTAAAAACATCCCTATACTATTACTATATTAACCAGCTTTTTCTTTATTCCCACTGACAAGCAGAAGTATCCTTTATCCCTTAGAATGCACTGTGAGGCAGCAGGAAGAAAAACTCCCATGTGTTTGTTGAGTGGTGGCAGGGAGAGAAAAATGAAGCAGTACGAGACAAATGGTGTGGGGAAAAAATTGTAAGGGAGATTACAAAGTTTTGTGAGACCTTGTAAAGGACAGTGACATTAAAAAAGAAAGATTTTAATGCAAGACCATTCTTTAACTTCAGAAGACAGAATACGTGATATCAGGAGAAATTTCCAGTGCCAGAAAATTGTCTCAAATGCTCTCCCATGTGAGTCCAGTACAGCCTCAGATAGGTGGTCCTGTGGTGTAGATGGTGCAGAGAAAGCCTGGGAATGAGCCAGTTTTGGGAATTTCTGCACCAGAAATGCAGGTAAAAACACAGTGGGGAAATCTAACACGTCTGTATGTCTGCTAAAACCAGCTGGTATTTGTCCTTTTTTATTTATAATGAAAAGACACATTAGAATAGTTCATCATAAAATGTTATGGGGTTGGAAGGAACTGAGAGGTTCATCCAGTCCCACCCCTGCCATGGGGAGGGACACCTTCCCCTATCCTGGCTTGCTCCAAGCCCCGTGCAACCCGGCCTGGAACCGTTCCAGGGATCCAAGGGCAGCGACAGCCTCCCTGGGCAGCCTGTGCCAGGGCCTCCCCACTCTCACCGGGAAGAAATGGCTGTACAGGCTGGAAGGAGCCTGTGGCAGGCAGAAGAGGAAGCCTTGGCTGAGGCCGCTGGCAGAGGTGGTCTGTGCACACCTGAAGGAAGGAAACTGGCGAACCACGGGCAGGAAGTTCATGGCTGTGGCTGCCCACAGGTGCCCGAAGCACCGGGGAGCTTTTGGGTTCCCCTCCCAGCCTTTTCCAACCTTTGCTGCTCTGTGCCAGCTCTGTGACCGCTGGGGAGGGTCGGATCCTTGCTGTGCTCCCAGTCCCAGCGGCAGCCGGAGGTGAATTCATCCGCTTCTCTTCCATGGGGAATCTCAAAAACACGGACAGGGCTGGGCCAGTTTGAGGGACGCAGAACCTAAAGCACACACTGGGGCCGGCTGACGCTGAGAGCTGTCAGAGAAGCCCCATCCTCATTCTTCTCCTTTTTTTAACAGCAGCACCACTAAAATGTGTGATCTGCTATATGAAGCTGTTGTTCTCAGTCTGTTTGATAGCAGGAATAGCGTACAGAATCAGACATTTTCTATTATGGGATATTCAGCGCCTTTCTGAAATCTACTGGAAGCACTGGCGTTCTTTAGTGACTTCATCTGGTTCAGATAATAAATTACAGAGAATTGATTTCAAATTTACAATCTCATTACTAAACTCTAAACCACCAAATACCAAAGAACATTTCTTTTTTACTCAGTTAATTCTAAGCTTATATTCACAGCTTATGATTCTCTGCTAATTAATTAGGCTTGGGTCCTACACCACCCACTGATTACTGCCTGATGTACAGCAGCAGCAAGTCATTAAGAATCTTTAACTGAAGTCCTGTCAATCATTCTACAACAGATCTTCACCAGCTTGTAGTTTATGTACTGTGTTTCTGCATAAGCAATTTGCATCTTGTGTTCCTTTTGTAAAAAGTAGATTTTATTTCAGCACTTTATTTCTACTGTAAGGACTCAAGTTTACAGACTCCAGTCTTGTAGCAAAAAGAATTGGATGCAACCATTTTAAATTGTGTTGCGTCTGAAGTGTTTTAGGAATTGCCAGACGCAGAGCAGGACACATGTAGCTCCTCACAGAGTATGTGTACAACCGAATTGAAATTAAATGTAAATAAAAATATGGTGACAGCTGTGAGGTAAAATCAGTTCCAATGTTCTACCTACTACTTTTTAAAAAAATTTAGGGTATTTTGTAGAAATTACAATGAGTGCTATTTCTTATTGATAGATGAGCAGCACTGTATGTGGCTGCATTAAATCATATTTTATATACATAGCTCCAGCTTCCCAAAGTTCAAGGTGGCACTGTGCCGCCTCCATGTCCCACCATTATTTCCCATTCCAGAGTCCATGTCACTGTCCCATTTTATCAGCCATGGCTCGGTGTTTGCTCCCGAGGATGTTTGCATCCTGAGGATGTTGCTTAGCCTGGTGGCTGTCCCTGCCCCATCACCCCCACTTTGCATCCTGCACTCCCACAAACAATTACCCTGCCTGAGTAGTTGAGGTGGAAGCTCTTTCTTGCCATTGTGTTTGTTTATTGGAACCAGGTTTCATTAGCATCTCTGCAAGACAGGAGACTGCATCAACAGATTTAAAAGCTGCCAAAACCTATAAAATCCAATCAAGAAAACGATCCCTAGGGGAGAAAATGACTGAGTGCCTATAAAGGTACCAAGTTCTTCTACCCAGATGGATTTTTTTCCCACAGTATTCTGCTGTATAAAGCCACTTATGGTGCAATTCTGGCACCATTGGGAGAGACCTCATTATCTGGGAGATAACAGGACTGTTTACAAGGAGAGGGAGAGCTCGGGGCCACTGACTGTGTCAGAAGAGTGTTTCATCTGAGAACTGTCAGGTCAAATTGCTTCCACTTCTTACGTTATCCAACTGTGAAAAGTATTAGTATGCATGCTAGGTAGAACAACAGACTAAATATATAATAACAAAAGAAAAAGTTCTCTTTCAAGCCCAGGGTTTTTTTGCAGTATTTGTGATTAGTAGTTACAACAGACAAGATACCTCCTAGGAGAACCTTTCTAATTAAAAGCCAGAGTTAAAGCAAAGCTTGTGTGAGTGGAGGGAACAAGGTACATCGCTGTGGCCAGTCACACTGTGCAAACACAGTGTGTTTCCAGGGCTGAGACAAATAAAGGGGGAAACAGGGAATATTCTTGATAGTATTGTAAATATTTACGTTGCAGCAAAGTATCCTTGGCAGCTTAGGCAGAGGTTTTAAAATAAGAAGATAGAAAAGGCCAACCTTCTACCAGATGGGGTTTGGCAGAACACGACCAAATAATTTACAGATTGTATAAAGAGGCTACCTGACTCATCCTTGGAGCACAGCAATCTGTGGCCTGAACAGAGGCAGCCCTTCAGATGCTGCAGTTTCTTTGGAAGGAAGGCAAGATTCACTCAGGGGGGAAGAACACTGGTTAGGTACTTTGCTCTTCTGTACAAAGTGTCTTCCAGGCTCTTTTCTATTCCAGCACAGCTCTGCGGATCCCCAGGAAGGCAGGATGCACACGCAGATACAGATTTTTGCTGATGCCATATCTAATGTGTGCTGTCCAGTTTGAGTACCCAGGTTACAATGGGACAGGCTTAGCAAAGGGTCAGAGATGCCAAGGAACCAGAGGATAAAGAGGAATCCTTTTTCTGCTCCTCCCCACATGCAAGGCAATGTTGTCGTTGCTTAAAAGTCAAAAATCTGCTATGGAATGACCCCTTCTGTGAATAAAACTATTTCTGAATGTTTACCTGTTGCCTTTGCTCATTTGAACCAACTGTTCAGACTTACTCAGTAAAAGAATGGAAGTTCTGTAGCGACCTCTCTTCTCTCTCTCTGAAAATTGCTGATCAGCTTTTGTGAGCAAAACCTTCCAGCTCTATGTGTCTCCTGGGGAAGCCTCACTCCTGATCTCCCCAGGAAATTAGCAGGGCAGGGAGCAAGCTGTGGCTGCATTCACCGTGCCAGCACAGCACAGCATGACAAAACACACAGGAAGATTTTAATAATGGTAGTTGCACGCAGTAAATCCACACCCTGGGGAGCGTGTATGTGCTTTTTGGATAAGCAAAGCTGTGGTGGTTTAGCAGCCCCAGTGGGAAAGTGCCTGGCTGTAAAAGTACAGGTCGTTGCAAGCAGGTGAGACAGGGAACACAGTAAGCTGTGGCACTGGCTGCAGTTTCCATTGTGATCAGCACCTGGCTTCCCAGTGGTGACTCCACCCATGGTCAGGTTGAGGCCACAGACCAGCCAATATTTTGCTCCTGTGCTACCATCTCCAGCCAGGCTGGCAGTCTGGTTATGGAGAGCTCAAATAACTCGCCCAAGGCAGCAGCTTGGATGAAGGGTAAAGAAAAGATGACAATGCTTTCTGAAGACTCTGCATATGTAGGAAAAATACCCCCAAATTTTCTCAAATGGTTTGTTAGTACAGACTCATTTGTACCTGTCATCGTTAGATTTTGTGACAGCTTTTTACAGTATCCTTTTTTTGCTTGAAGTCACCAAGAAGTTATTCAGAATGTATCAAGTTACTTATCTTGTTTTTGGTTCCTCATAAGAATGATAAATATTTCAGAAAGTTCTGATTCCTCATCATTATTATAACCTTTGTGCATTTTCAATCCTCTACTTTTTTTTTTTTGGCATAAGTGTGGGAAGCTGCCAAAAGGATGAATTTTGACAGCTCTAGCTCTTTTGTTTGTATTGATGAAAACTATCTGTGCAGAAGAGAAACTTTCTTGTTTTGTAAATGATAATGAATATCTAGGAATGCAAATGAGCATGTGGGTACTGTGCTGCTGGAATGGAGAGAACAGGATGTTCTGTCACTCAGAGCTGTGGAGGAGCTGCCTACCTGGCAAGAGGAATCGGCACACAAACAAGTGACAGTTTCTGTGTGATTACAGAGGTTGTACAACAAGGTGTTATGCTTCCCAAACTAAGCTCTCATTGCTGGCACGACACAATCCCTCTCTGAAAAGCCATTTGATTTGGTGTTTCTCCTCTCAAAGAGTTCAGGGAGCCGTCTCTTATGCCTGTTACCCTCACAGATGAACTGGTGTATTTGAAAAATACCTTCTTCAAATCTTTTCATGAGCATAACACAGCAAACTACACAGATTTTAGAGACCTGATGACAAACACTTCAGGTTGTCTTTCCCATGAAGAAAAACTCCCCTTTGCTCCAAAGCCTGAAGTTGGACCAGCCAACAGCAGCACATGTGCAATGCCCAAGTCGTGCTCCAGGCAATGAGGATGTCCTGAGAGTTCTGCCAAACACAAGGAAACAAAACACAAGGGCCACAGCACAAAGGCAGTAAAAATAATTTGAGCCAATGTAGAGTAAGGAGAAAAAAAGGCACTAATAACAGTCTAATAAAGGGCTGCTAGATCTCAACCATACCATCTCCAAGTTGGATGTGGAGGTTGCCCTTCAAAAGTGGGCAAGGGGAGGGAAACTGCTCTTGGGGATGATGTGCTAGTTCTGTGGGCCACGAGGCTCTCGTGTATGTGAGATTCCACTCATTTTTAATTCCCACTGCACAGAAGAAGTAAGCTCTCCTTTAAAAAGCCTCTACATCATATCAGACTTAATTCTATCATTCTCTGTTTTACATTTAAAAGCTCTGGAAGGCCACCCAGCATTTTTGTCAGGCTACATACAGAGGTCTGCATTTTCTTTTTCCTGTACGCTGATGGAAATAAACAGCAGCGCTATTTAATACAGGACTAAATAAAAAGTGAAACAAACAGACCTTCCAAACAAAAATGAATGGTATACTTTGTTAGGGAAAAGAACCCCAAATCTCAGAATGGATAAGGAGGGACTGTGTCTGAGAAAAAGAGAGGAATAAAATGCCAGCGTGAGTTTGTGAGGAAGAAATCATGCCAAGTCAATTCAATTTACTGGTAGAGCAGTGAGACCTAGGATCACAAAGAGAACACAAGTTATCCTTGAGTTTATCATACTATCACAGTATTCATGAGCTACATTAAAACATCTTTCAAGTTAACAGTGATTAAACCTGCAGTAAAGCATTATGATCAGCTTGGAGGCTGTGTTTCACTAAAAACTTGGAACAACTGGATAAAGTTCAAAAGAAATCAGCAGAAATTTTAACAGGTCTGGAAGACATGGCCCAAAGGAAAAAAATAAATGCTGGATTAGGATTATGCAAATGTTAGTGCATTCCTGCCTACCTAATAGGAACTAAGTGCTGTGAAATGGAAGAGAGTGATTCTCTTTCTTCATGTATATGTTGGATAAGACAAGGAAAAAAGGATTGATTTGGATCAAGGAAGATTTATGAAAATCTTCGTATTATAAAATGCCCTGCAACAGCAAGATGGGTTCAGGAGGTTTTGGAACATCACCACTGGAAAATTAAGAAAAAGCCGACAGCTGTGTCAGGAATGACAAATACATTTGGTACACTGTTGTGGGGAAAGGGGAATGGACTAAAGAATCTCTTGAAGTTGCTTCCAGCCTTGTGATTCTCTCATTTCATGGTACATTCCTTTATACCACAGAGCTACATGTTTAACATTTTACTGTTTAGAGCATTTCTCTCAGGAATTATATAATTTTCTTTTATTATTTACACTTATTATAGTCCATTCACTTCATATTCAGTATAAATATTGCAACACTGCACTCTCCCACTTGAGTTCTTTCATTTCATTAAACATTTCCCTCTGTGAAATACCCTCTTCAATAAAGCATGGCAGCAATAATAAATGACCCACAGCAAGAGGAGGACTGGAATGGGAGAAGTGTAACGGGAGGAATTCTCCCGTTTCATAGACATTCCATTAATTTATTTCCAGCAGGCAAACTCCACTTCCCTCTCACCAGGGTAAACCCTGAACTTTCGCTCAGGAAACGCTTTTATGGTAGAGACTCAAATAAACGCCTCATGATTTTCTACTGACACCTCCTCAATAGTTAAAGTGGCTCCTCTGCCAAACAGGTAAAGCCACAGAGTTCACATTAAATATCATTATATCCATCAGCAATGACATGTGGAGTTTCAATATTTGGGGGTGTTGATGCAAACCAAAAAAATTCTTGCTGAGATGTAGTGGCTGCAAGCTGAACAGGTGACACCACTCCTGGAAATCCAAGGCACCACCCACTGCTGAGTCACCCCCAGCCATTCCCATCACTTTCTAGCCTGGACAACATTAATAACACAACATTAATCTCTTCCAAGTGTTCTCAGCCTTTAGCTCTGCACTTCAGTTCTGAGCTGCTTCGCATTCCTGCTTTCCACCATGGAAGTCTCGGGCCCAACCCAAAACCTGTTGGTTAGCGCTGAGAAAGAAGAAGTCCTCAAACAGTCTTCTTTTATAATCGCAACATCAACAGTTCAGGGAATAGAAAGTGCTTGACTAATATTTATGAATGAAGGCTTAAAATGCTTTTTCCTTTTCCCCATGCACAGATCACTGACACGAGAAAAAAATCCAAGAAGAGCTAAGTGATTTTTCAGAGTTACAGAATCAGTTGATGGGAACACTTAGTTTTAACTCCTCTTTACCCAAACTCTGCTATTCCTGCTGCAGCCCTTCCTAAACCCACATCCCCAGGATTATCAAAATATGTTTAGGATGCAAATCCTTTTACATTTACCATTTTTTATGCAGGGGTTTTCCCCTTTCACTGAAATACCACATATACTTAATTGTCCGAGGCACTTTATCTCAGCCTGTTCCTTCATTGTTGGACAAAGTTTTTATGGGGAAACCTTTACCAGTCCCCACTGCAGAGTGTCTCTTTAAAAGGAGCTGGAAGTACCTGTTTTCCATGGTCTTTTTGAACATGTTCTTTCATTCCAAATCCAATCTGGATTCTTTCAGATCCTGGAAAGATGACTTGAATTTTTTGCTAAACCCTTTATTACGTATTGCAACAGGGCTAAGGACTCACATGAAGCACAAATAGTCTGCTATAAAGAGGGGGCCTTTTACAAACCTGTTTTCAAGGTGAATATGAATGTACAAAATATCAGTTCAAGATTCAGATTTTCTTAGAGCACTGTAGCAGAAAAGCAGAAGTATTTTAGGACTTGGTGTCCAAAACTGGACAGATCTCAGGTACACAGGTCCATCTGTACATTTACCCTAAGATCCTCTCCTTGCACAATCAAGTTCTTTTGTGTTTCTACACAAAGATGTCTGTTTAGAATTTGGATAATCTCAAAACCAAATGAAATGAACATATGAGCAATGAGAAATCAGTGTCTATTCTAGAAAATGAACTTGGGCAGAAAAGCAATGAAGATGTTGGCCTGCTTCCTCTATCAGGAGATGCTCTCTGAGCCTGTAATTTTGCTGTCCACAGGGAAAAAGAGTGAGATCTCCATGTAAACTTAGATCTTGTGATTTTCATTAGCTGCATCTCTTGTGCTTCTATGATGCATTTAAGAGTCAAAGTCAGCTTTGGTATATTTTTAAAAATCAGTGAAGTGGCAAGTTCAAAGCAGCTTCTGACCGCACTGTGCTTTAGAACGTTTAAGAAAGCCTAATAGACCATTGAGTCATTATCCTGATATTTATAACATTAAGAATAATCACATCCTGAGGGATGAGAGACTACAGAGAGCATGTACAGTCATCCTCTAACAGAACAGCTTCAGCAGAGGGAGATGCTGTTAGAATAATCTTTGTGATTACAGTCAAGAAAAGACATAAATTGCAGAACACATCGCATTTTTCCCTCAGCCTTTTGGGAAACTGCTGACAAATTCCAAATGACAAGCCCTTTGCAACATGTGAGCAAGAGATCCACGAGAAGATGTAGAGTTCAAATAAAAACCTCAATTATACACAAGCATCCAGTCAGTGCAGACCTCAATTAGCAGATTCTGTAAGGACTGGGTAAAAGCAGCTAGTGAAAACCTGTGCAGGTTTATTTAGATAGCCCGTGGTAATGGAGTTTCTAATCTATCTGTGTCATATTGTTTCTCTGAGCGGTCAGCACTGTCTTACTGGCTCTTCATACTTAACTTCATATTTAATTATCTCCTAACTGGACAGTGAAATTCCCTGTAAATGTATTTCTCTTGTCATTCTCTGTACCATGGGACACAGCTGACCCTGAGCTAGAGCTTCTTGGGGCAAGTAATGCAAATTTGTAACCACAGAAGTCTGTCTCAATCAGATTTAGGAAGTGCATGTTATTTCAATATTCAATAGTTTCCATCACTAAAGCTCTTCTGAGGCTGCCATAATATCCTCTGTGTGCTTTTGTTTTTAATTATATGTATACAGCTAGTATCTCACTAGCCACATACCTGCCATATCTCTGCTCAGAGACTGCAGTTCCATTCCTGACCCTTTTCCTTAAAAGATGTGCCAGAAAAGGACTTTTAAAGAAACATTAGTACCACTGAAGTTTCCCAGGCATTGTGTGAGGGGCACTGGAAAAGCAGCCCCAAGCATTCCTGCCACACAGCTCTGCTCTTTTGCTGTGTCTGCACAGATCTGCTCCTGGCAGTGTCACACACAAGGACTCTTTATGTCAAGTGCCCTAACTGGGAAGGGAGGGACAGCCAAAAGTTCTTGAAAAGCTTCTTTTCCCAGCATTTCACTTCATATCCCATTTCCAAAACACTGAATTTAAATGTCACTTTGCTAATCCCTTCATACATAATTATTCACTGTAGAGCCAAGGAAGCAATTCTAATCTTCCTTGGTAAAGAATGAAAAAATGCACTCAGGGCTGGCTGTTTACATGACAACAAAGGGGTCCCAAAGCAGATGCCTTTTCCCAGGCTGGCTGAGCAATCCTGACAGCAAGGTGGGAGCAGAGAGACTGCGGAGGTTTAAGTTCCCGGTTCAGTAAAAGGAAATCTATCTGGTTGAAGAAAGGAGAACAGGAATCTTCAGGATTGAAAAGCTGATTTTGGAGTGCAGGTAGGGGAAGTGTTAACACGACTGAGCTGAAGTCTATTTTCCTGGCTGCTTGTTCTTAGGACAGGAGACAGCGTCAGCATCCCTGCCAGCTCTGTGAGAGCCTCCTCCGAGCCAGCAGCACCGGCACGGAGACCTGCCCGGCCTCCAAGCAGCCAGGAAAATCCAGGAGCCCTCCAGTGGCCAGAGCTGCCTCAGATCCTGACACGGTCCCTGTTTAACTATCTCGTGCAGAACTTTGATGGAAAGATGTGCTATTTTTACCCGTTTTGACACTGTTGATGGATGGAGTCCCTGGCAGGAGTCAAAAGGCTGCTATTTCCTTGGGACTGCTGCTTGGCTTTCAAACTGTCTTGTCCTGCTTTCAGATAACCCAAATCTTTTTACAAACCATGCATGCTGGAAAGTATTGCTTTAGCTGGGCTTTTGGGAAATTAGGAAAGCGATTTATTCTCTGATTGTTTCAATAAAAAAATAAGCGAATGACGTGGGCAGAAAACTTGAGCACCTTAGTAGAATTTTATGTTTGCAAGCTAAGTATTTCACGAGGTTCACATGCAGCCTCGTCGCCACCGAACTACCCTCTGGTGACTCAGAAGGTACTGTGCACTTTCTTTTTCATGATATTAATACAATGTTCTTCCACTGCAGTGCAAATACCTTTATTGTGTAGGTTACAAAGAAGACCGAGCAGTTTGCAGTGTACCAGCTCTCTGTGGAGCTCTGGGGGGTTCGGCACGCCCCTCACCTTTAATAACACACAGCCACCACCTGAGGAGCCTTAGTGGTCTCTCGGAATGTCCTTTCACACGCTGAATGGGGCTCTCCTCTGCGGTACCCTCGGATGTTTCACCCGGTTGATTACTTAGAAAGCAGGGCCCTACACCCCTTGCAAGACAGAACTCGCCAAGACAACGCACCCATAGCACAGACATGAAAAGAATCCAGCTTCAGCAGATCTTATCAAGGCACGGGATAATCGGAGGCACGATGAAGTGAAGGGGGAACTGTCACTTATTTCACCAAAAGTGAAATTTTCTCCCCTTTTCTGGAGCTTCAAGGGAAAGCAAATCTCATTCCTGCCAGCCATCCCTTTGTGTAATGTCCTTTTGGTCAAGTGCATGCCTAATAACGAGGAACAGAGTTGCTACCCAGGGTTTTAGCGTGGCACTGACCAAACACTGAAGTCCCAGCATTTCTTTAAAAAAAAAGGCGTGAAGCTCCAAGGCAAGGTGTCATACTTCAGACAACCTTTAACTGGTGACAACTGGTGTATTCTTTGGAGGACTTGTGGAAAAGCAGAAGGCAATATTATGTTATTTCTTCCATATTTTGCTGCTGCATTACTTTCAGAAAAACACCTCACCATATAGATTAAAGATTATAGAGGCAACATCTGTGTTCTCACCAGAACCACATGTGGCTGGTTAAGTCTTCCAGAGGAACTGACTGACTCAGACAACTTTATATTTGGCTCTAAAGATGCAGTTACACCTTTCCACCTAACTACACATTCCAGCTGCAGTATCCCGGCTGTCTGGGACACCCTTAGATCTCTTCAGCACACTGTGGGCCAGAATCTCAACTCAGAGTGAATTTTCCCTGCTTTACTACTCTATAGACCCAAATTGGTGTATCCTGTTTAACAGGAGATGAGGAATAGCACACTGTTCCCTAGATAAACATCAGACTGGATGAAGAGCTGTAGGAATTACAGTTGTTAAGTAAATACATTTGAAACCCAGAAAACTATTGCCATTTTTTTGATATAAACATCACTTCCCAGTTTCTTTTAGCTGAGAAAGAGCAATGGATCACTCCTACTCTCCTCACTTCAAATCCTAATTCAGCCTCATGAAAATCGCTGATTTTACACCACAGCTGAATTTGCTCTGTCATAATTTGAGATGGCAGAGAGGCTGGAAAGGTGTAACAGGTATCTTTGCTCAAAACAATCCACATCTACCCTCCTTTTCTTGTTAATTACTATTTTATGAGATACTAATTCTTGGTCCAGATGACCCATTGAATTTAACCACAAAGACCTGGAAGAATTGGAAGACTGGAAGCTATAGAAAGACTGACTTAAGCATTTTTACTTGCTGAAGTAATTTTTAAGCCCTCATTTCACTAAACCTAGGAAATGCTATTTCAATAATAGATCTTTTAGCTCTGCAGAAGAATGTGAGCGTGTTATAAATAAGCTCTAGCTCTTTCCTGCTTTATGACATGCAAAGATTAGCTTTTTCCAGATATTACTTACTGTGAAGTAAATATACTGGTGTCCTGCTGATAAGTCCATTATTTCTTTACAGCTGCAAATAAAGCCTGTTCCCCCTTACAGATACCTCTGACAAGCTCCTGAAAATATGCCTCACACAGACACTGCCAGTGAGTCACCTACAGCATTGCCCCAAGTGTAGTTGAAGCCTCTGTACTTTTAAAAGTGTTCCCAGAATCTCAGCTCATCTCTGCTCTTCACAGCCTGGACCTAAGGAATAAAAATTTCGATAGACAGTTCATAAACCTGGCCAGCTGTTGCCCAGCACTGGGAAGGGACTTCCAAAGGTGTGTGGCCCTTTCCAAGAGAACCTATGCCAACAATGCAATTTTAAGTGAAATATCTCTGTGGATCACAACTGTGACAGTTCGTGCAATGTGTCACTAGTCTGGGACCCTGGGGAATAGTTGGTTCTGCTCCAGAGTTACGCACTTCGGCATGGACACAAAGAATTCCTTTTCATCGCCCCAGGTGCAGTAGGGAAAGAAACAAAGTTTGCCAAGAGTGCAAAAAATGTCAAGACAGCAAGTGCTGCAGGTGGCTCTTGACAGCAATTCAGCAGGGGCGTCTCTGATGCAGGATCAGAGCTGCTAAGTCTGGAATTTGTCAGCAGCCAACGGACATATTCTGAAAGAAAAGCGGGATAGATCTCTTCAAAGGTGAAGGATGAAATTTATTTCACTTAATCAAGGGCCGCAAAAGCATTAAGCACACAGTGCCTAAAAGCCTGAGGTGCCTGCTGCAATGCTTGTGGGCTGGAAAGATCCTGTGATTTTGGTGTGCAAAACCAGGGCTCTGCAGAACAACATCACAAGTTTGCTGCATATGCCAGGGGCCAGCCTGGGGCTCTTCTGCTGTGGGAGGAGTTCCCATGCAAGGCATGGAGCTGACCAGATAATTTAATTTCCTGGAAACAGCAGTAAATAAACCAAAGGGGCTGCTGAAGCTCCATGGCCCGTGGATAGGTTGTGATCTGGCTGACCATCCTGGAGAAGGATTCTGCAAGAGGAAGGTTTGGGTGCCTGGGGTCACTGTCACCCGTGTCTCCTGAAGTCCTGCTATCCCATGGCTCTCAGGAGTACCAAACACAGAGCTGGTGGAGCTCTGACACATGAGGGTGGGAGCAGAGCCAGCCGCTTGGCCATCCTAGACATGGGAGTCATCCGGTACCAGGCAGCCATTAACCACCTCTCCCACTGACATCAGCCAGCCCTCAGCTTTCTCAGTACCTTCAAAATGGGATTTTTGACTCCACCTCTTTGACTAGTGTCCATATGCTGAAGGGAGAGGGAAGCTGTAAGTAAATGCAGCAATTTTTCACTTTTTCAACATGGAAAAGTATTGCATGCCAAGAAATGTCCTCTTTGTACTTGTTCAGACAAGTTGCTAATGTCTATATTGCAAGATTCAAGAGATAAAATCATCTCCGTTCTGTGTGCACATGTGGGAAGGAGAAGGGCTAGCAGAGTGTAAATTTTGACTCTGTTGAAAGCACAGCCCTGTGGGAATAACTCCCTACCATGCTCAGCTGCAATGAGGAAGCACTGCTGGAGAGGAGAAACAGGAGAATCTTTGTGAGCGCTGCCTTTCCCCCTCTGTGCCTGGCGATATTTAGCAAGTCCTTCCCCACAGTCTTACTGGTGGAGTTAGGAGTGATCTGTTCTCCAAAGGGGTGGGAAAGGATGGCTCTTTATTTTAAACACATGGTGAAAATGCTGAATATAATGTTGGGAATTTGCAGCTGGGAACCACATAGCAAAAAGGATATGAATTTAAAAAAAAAAGATATCCCAACAATTAAATCATAGCTCAAAAAGGGGCAAGCAAAAAGCACAATCTTTGCAGCTGGAATAGGGCAGGAAGATAGAATGGGTTTGCACACTGAGTTTATTTATTTATTATTCCAAAACAAACTGAAAGCCGGGCTTAAAAGTGCAAATGTGCAGCCCAGCAGTGGAAGGGTGGGCAACGGTTGTACAGAACATTCTTTAGAGATTAGTCACTTTAATGTGCCCATATGTATCTTCAAAAATGGACCAGATTCTCTGTGGGTGTAAAAGGCAGCAGTTCATAGAACTCAATTATTTATACTAGCAGAGACTCTAGATAATGTTTCTACTCCTGGCAAACACCAAAGTATAAAAACTTGACAAAAATACACACAGAGTAGCAAAGTGGGGAAGAGCAGACCTTGCAAAAAGTGCTTCTCTTCCTGCTAAAAATACATATTAGATTTTCCTTTTAGTTTAAAAAAGATTTTGCTCTAGAAGTCTACTTTCCCCAAGCTGTGCAGCTAATTTTAGTGGCCACCACACATCACAACACTGAACGTTTGTGCCAGCCTGCCCATTCCTAATGGGGGGTATTTATTTGCTTGCTTTCCAAGCAGTCACTGAGGTAAAACCTATCTGGCAAAATCCAGCATCCTGAGAAGACAAACCCAGCTCTGCTGCCCACAGATATCATGCTGGGTGCAACTTCTGGAGGGTAACCAACCTAGGCAGCTCCTGTTAAGGATATCTTTGATAACTACATGTGCATTTGTAACCCCAGCTACCCTTGGGTTCCTGCGACCATCTGTGGCGGTTTGGGCCTTCTCTCTGTTTTGTGACCACTTCCTTCTTGGAACAAAAAATAGATTATCATAGTCAGAAAAGAGACTTAGTCCAGGTTGCAGAAAATCCAAATGCCTCCCTGCCAGACTGAAATTCTCTCTTTCATTTTCTCTGAAAGTGACAATGACAAATAATCAGAGAAGGGGGGAAGTTTAGACTGAGGAGGAGTCCTTGATGCAGAGCTGTGTGTAACTGGTGGGTAAAGTTCTGGCATTATTCTTCACCACTTGGAATTTCACATTCCTGCTTTTAAATTCCCTGTTTAAAGGTAACTACATCTGTGAAACTCTTAAGTCCAATTCATTTGTCTAGGGATTTTTTAGCCCAGCTCATCATTTGCAATTAATCCACTTGTCCTGGTACAAATTTTCTGCTCATCTATTTTTGGCATAACTCCCTATTTTTCCTCAGTAGTTTTGTAGAAAGAAGTTGAAAAGGTGAAGTAGACATGTTATGCTTAATACAGACAAGCTGTGACTACAGTCTAACCTATTGTTCTTTTTTTTGTGTCTTCCAAGAGGAAGAGTAGATAGGGAATTTTTAATCAATACCTTGATCAAATACAAAACCATGAACTTTTTCCCTTCATAGCACACCAATACAAAACTGGAATTGTACAAATGCTTGAGAAAGCATTTCACAAAAAAACCCATTGTAAAAGACAATTAACATTTTACAGTGGTATGAAGTAAATTTTTAACAGGAATTAAAACTTTTGTGCCAATATTTACCAAACAAAGCATCACAAGCCACACAATGACCCAAATTGGCTTGCCATTTACAGCCACGCAAATCCTTCCAAAGTATAAAGAATTAAACTATTTCAAAATAAATCTGCCCTTACATAAAGATGTGAGATTATCATCCTGCTTGAGAAATGCACATTAAAACCTGAAAGAAAGAATTCTTCTGAGCAACTCTGACATGGTATTTGGACAGCTGTTTAATAACAACATAAAATCCTGCTAGTTGAGTTCTATTATAGTTTCTCCTTGTGCTTCCAGCTGGCCAATGCCTGGTCTAAGGGGAGCTGAGACCAGAGCCAAAGACACACATTGCTCTGTGCAAGAATCAGAGAAAGGAAAGGCTGGGAGCCAAATCAGCCCCTCTGCTGCTGGGTGCCTTGAGCTGGAATTCACACAAAGACCGGCCAGAGCTGGCCTGGAATCCCATCAAGAAATGCAGACCCAGATGTCACACTTCCACACACATGGTCCAAGGCCACCACAATTTTTCCGTGGCTCTTTGCTCTGACACCCTGTGGGATAACCAGCCTCCCTCTGGGATGAGGTTCTGACCCCTCTGGAAAACCCAGCTTTGCAAACTTGCCGGGCCTTCACCAGGGAAGACTGATTCTGACCTCCCCATGGGAAACCTGGGCCCCAAGCCCATGACAGCAAAGTGTTGTGATGTATAAAAGCTCATTCATGCTTAGATATGCATAACGTCATCGGGGAGGGTGAGGCCATCTGAAAAGGAAATGTCAATTCATGCAGCTTGCTGGAAAAACAGCACTGAAAGCATGCTTTATCTGAATATGCTAATCTATTCAAGGCAAAACTGGGAGTACGCATGGTTTTTATCTTCTTTTGTTTCAGGAGAAAGCAGAACAATAGTTAAACATGTCACTGCAAAAATGAAGTGATTTTGTCTTCAAAACACCAAACATTTTTTCTTCATAAAGAATTCTGAAATGATAGCATTTTGTTCCACTCCCCAAGGGGACCAGACTTCAACATTTCTTAAACTTCCCCTGAAAGAAACTCTGGTTTTGCACAGCTCCTAAAGTGTTTCATGATCTATGTCCTGCAACTGTAAAGGCAGAGAAACAAAGACTCTAGGAAAGCCTCAGTCAAGGAAAGCCTTATTTCTTGTGCCAGTCTTGCAGCCTCTGATGGCTTTCCCCCCGAATAAAATTGCTACCACATCCCAGAATTCGGTATTGGTGCACTCCCTCACTTCACTTCTACACAAACCCTGAAACACTGAGGATGCAGAGAGACAGCAGCAGAGTCTGACTCCACCAGGCCATACATACGTTTTCATGTCATGTGGTAGCAGTAATGGTATATTAAACCTCAGAGTTATTATGCCCTCACCCTGAATAAGGGTCTGTGTAGATTAAGGATGTCTAGCAGCTGATACAGGACCTCTGTACATGAAGATTTCTTTTCCCCATTGTCCCCCAAACTGATTTGTTCAGAATTCTGCCTGAGTGCATTTGCCTGATGTGAAGCCTCTGCATGAAGTCCTCATCTTTAATCAGTGTTCTACAGAATCTGCTTTCCTGTCTGGCCATCACCCAGAAAGGGCTTTTGGGTAAAATGAGAAAGCATGCCAGCTAAGCATTTAATATAAATCAGGTGGGATTTGATATGCTTTATGTGGAAACCTTCTCTGTGATTTAAATATGTGTCAGATCAAGTGTCTTGAGTATTTTGCATCAGAAACCACAGAGCTGGGAATGAGTCCCTGAAGGTCCTGCCCCAGCTGCAAATGCTCAGGAACAGCCACCCCAGGAATCGCTCGGGGTGAATTAATTCATGCTAGGCAATGCAGCCTTGCCATAACTGTGTGCCTACTCTTCCAGTTTAATGTTTTATATAGAACTCTTTCTGTTCATTTGGAGACATATTCAAAGAAACATTTTGCTAAAGCAATTATTAGATTTGTCACGGGTTAGAAAAAAGTCATGGTGGTTCTCATTTTTTGTTCCTTCGAAGTTTTTTTTTACTATTAATGGATGAATTCCCCAGTCTACTCAATTGCTCCCATGAGCAATTTTTACCTAACTAAACTGTTCCTAATGTCTACATTTCAAAGTCCTGCTTTGCATATTTGCCTCAAGGTAGCGTAGATTAATATTAGTACCAGAAACCTCAACAGAACTGGAAGTACCAGGCATACACAGGGATTGTTTCAATATATGTCATGTTCTATGGGAAAGAGGCCAAGAGATTCTGCAAGCTGGGATGCAGCAAAGATTCCTATCTAGGTGTCAGTCCAGCTACTTGGATGTAGGTGGAGGAAAATGCACTACAACTTCACAACCTCCTCCTGAATTTTGTTCATTCTATTACATTAATATGCAAGGTCCTGGACAAAAATTTTATGATTAATTAATCATATTTCATTTTTCCCTGTTAGCAACAAGGAAAACAACTCCAGACCCAGTGCAATAGCACCTTGCAAGATAGAGAAACTGAAACTCAATTTCATTTCCTTCAAGAAGACAAATCTTCACATAGTTTTTCTGCAAAGCACCCTCGGTTTGCACAGATCCCTATCCCCCTGAAGCATAACTCCCTGCTATTATGCAGTTGGCATTAAATACGTGAAGCCACATCTAATGCTTTTCTACTTTTAGAACAGCTGCTTCCTGCATTTATCTGCACCTGAGGAAATGGACTTATTTCTCATATATATGAAAAAGAGAAATAAGAGAAAATGGAATTTAGGTGCTAGATTTAAAATTATACCAGAAGCATTTAAAATCCAGCACTGGATGCCTGCTCACTTCCTCAGCCAGTAGAAAGCAGTATGGCAGGAACCACAGGACAAAACTTATACTAAATTAAGCAAGACATCAGTTTAGAATATCCAAGAGACTTCTGCCATCAAAACCCTCTAATTCCATTTAAACCTTCCATTTGCAGCTCACACTCAGCACCTCTACTAATGCAGGCTGAGGGAGCACGTTCAGGTGAGACTCTGTGCTTAAAAGGAAGAATATAATTGTAATCGTTTTGAAGTTTCCTCATATGCAGGGTGGCACCTTTCTGAGTAGTGAATAAATAACTAAGAAATATTAATGATGCCTTTTGAAAGATCACTGTCAGGCCTGGACTGCTTGCAGGATGGATGTGATGTTTGCTGAGGAACAGAATGTGCTGTTATGATGATGGGGGACTTAATAAATGAGATGGCAGGATAGAGGTATGAATTAAAACAACCCAGCTAATGAAGAGAGAAGGGGGTTCGGAGTTACTTAATTTAATTAGAATATCCTAGGTCAGAGAAGAGAATTTTTACATCATCACGAGGGGATGAGATGGTTAAGCCTGAAGGTCTGGGTGAACATCTGCTCTGCAGCCAGCTGAGCATCACAGGTCACAGAGTGACCGCTGAACCTTTGGAACCCATTTGTATATTCATGTCAGTACCAGAAGCACAACAGTAAAGGCTGAAGCTTGCTTCTTTCTGTGCAATGAACAAAAGTTGTTGTGGGATAGAATCCTGTGCCTTTTGGTATTTTTATTTTCAGGTATGCACTGAAATACTGGGCAGATGCCCAAAGGACATAAAAAGAAGAGAAAATACAGCAAGAGAGTTCTTTTGATTTATTTGTAAAAGTGTTTGCCGATCCCAGAAATGTATAGAGGACTCTCAAAGCTAATCTGTGAAGTCTGGTGCTGTACTTTGAAAGGGATTTCTTCCCCTGAGATACATAACAGCAAGTCTAGACTCTAACAGAACAACAAGAGTAAAGAACAACCATCAATAAAATAATTATTTAGATGGAAATAATCCAACCAGTCAATCTTGCCTCCTTTTTACCACCCAGAACACTGTGCTACAAACCCCAAATGTAGTTTGATAAGCAGAGCTGAATGACTTTAAGCTTTAAAAAGGGGGCTGGAGAAAAAAAAGCAGAAGAGCTCTAGCAGCAAGCATCCTATATGATTCTGGCATAAGCAGCATAGAATGACTCTTGAATTTACAGAAGGCCACATAAACAACCAAGGCTGTATAAAAAACTGAGGGTAAGTGTGTAATTTCCTTTCTTTGATAAATCCACAAAACCCCTTCATGTTTAAGATGACATAGGAATAACAATCAGAAAGAAAACAGAACAAAAACCTTTTCTAGAGGAAAAAAAAAAAATAAAAGAGGGCAAAAAAGCCATCCATGGATTTGTTTGGGATTGTAGAAGGAAGCTGACGGACAAACCTAATTTGTTTGCTCTGCAGTTCATAAATAAATTTGCAAGTGTCTGCTAATTCCCTCACTGTGTGATTGGGTACAGCACACCTGAAACGTTATGCAATGGAGGTCACTGCTTCTCCTGCTCCAGATTCAGGCCTTTGGCAGCAGCTCTCATGCTCAGAGGCCTCTGCAGGCACCCACGTGCACCTGGGGTTCCAGTCCCACCACTCTGTTCTCAACCATTTTCCACTCTGCTTTCTGTCTCAGCCACTTTGGTTCACTAGTGCTGTTCTTGGAACAGAGGAAGGTGAAGTTGGGTTCCTCTGGCCTCTCTCACACCACATCCTCTGCCCATCTCTGTACAGAAAGGAGTTCTGAAGGAGCACAACAGCCACCTGGCCCAAAAGCCTCAGGGGTAGGTTTTGGTTCACTATCAATATCTTGCTTCTCAACTGTTTTTCAAAAACATAATTAATCTTTTTTTTTCAGAGTGGTTTTTTTGGCTATGCTGGTATAAAAGAGAACACAAAGAGCTCATTATCATAATTACTCTAAATGCTTCCTAACAAGTGAAATACCTTAATGACACACTCTTGAGATGACAAAGGGGGAAACCAGAAAACTCCTTATGAGGCAGCCTTATTCACAAAGCCCATTTGTTCACCCACCAATCCCCGGGCACAGGGAGTGATGAACCGGCTAGGAGAAACGAATCAGTCTCACAAGGAACTGCAGCTACAGTTTCCTCCATCAGGGACCCCAGCTGGCCAGGAATGCACAGTTACTGGAAAGGAGACCCCCTGTGCTCTGGGTTGTGTAGAGCATCAGCAGCATCGTGTTGTTAAGCTGGTACCTGTGCAAAAATGCAACCCTGATTTTTGGCCTGTGTTTTTCTTTGCTATTTCACTCCAAAGAGGACTCAGCAGGCAAAATGTGAAGCTTTCCTGGTAATTTTCGCACCTCAAACTGGCAGTGATATTTTTCTAATAGTACATATTTCTCTGTTTGCACTTTACTCACCAAATGTGTCTGAGCTGAAGGCAGCAGATTCATATTTGTGATAAACACACTGCGGTAAAGAATATTCTGTGATTCTAAAGAACAAGAATCTCCCTGAGACTGGAGAAGTGCAAAGAGGAACAACCCAGCCCTCCAAGGAGACTGGTACTGAACTCCTTGTGACGAAGTGAAGAATTGAAGGCAAAAAGGCTAAAAAGCATCTGCAAATTCCAGTGGTCTTGAAAGTCTGTTTTTGGAGCGTTAGAAAGAATACCAGAGTAAGGCAGTAGACACTGAAATTACAGCAGCAAGCCTGACTGCAAGCCAGGCATGAATTGCTGCATGATTCCTTGCTGCCCTTGAAGTGAGCTGCATTTCCATGTGTTACTACCAAATAACCAAATCACACTAAATAAACAAAGCACTGTTGTTTAGTCAAATAGGAGAGTGAAGCATCTTGGCCCAAAAAATGGGACTTAGGTATAGTCTCCACCCCATAGATCCACATCCACACTTCAGTTGCCATATGTAATGAATTTTGCTATTTATTAACGTTTTTTATAATTCAAAGCACTCTGGTACTCTGACACCAGCCACTTTTATTTATTTAGCAGACAGCTTCTCTGTTTTCTAGCAGACGCTTTTCTGGCTCTTTTCTCTCAATACTTAAACAAATGCTTTATATTGTTTATCCTATACTTCTCTATTTATTAATTTAAACAGAATATTATTTAGGAGATAAAAATCAGAATATATACATTTCTCTTTTTTTTGAGTTGCATTCTGCCTTTGAAAAAATCTGAAGATCTCTTGATTGAAAGCATTCTGCCTTCATCAGACAGAATAAGCTTATGCAGAACAGAAGGTGCTGAAGGTGGGTGTATTTGACTACTACAGAAATTGGCAGATAATAAAGACATTCATGAAAGATTTGTCAAATTCAAGGTGGTATTTGTTAAAGTTTGTTGTTCCTGTGAACCTTCTAGAATAACAGAATACCTACTTGTCAAAAAAAGAAAAAAATCTTGCTATTTGGATCCCTTGAAATCCAGGGAAAAAAGAATCAAAACATCACTCCTCTGCTTAGAATTTTTTCTTTCCTGCTTGCAACACAGAATTGCTTTACCTTGGTAAGACAAGAAATCACAGTGGCTAATAATCAACACTGCTCAATTATTGACACCACATAGTAACTTGTTACTACAATTTAATGAGAGGGTAATTGATCTTGTTTCATTACTGCCTCATGAATAATCTTGACTTCAATTGCTATTATGGCAGATAACTAATTCCTTTCATGTCATTAAAGAATTTTAACCTGTGACTGTATTAAGATCAAGATTTCACTTAATGCTTTTAAACCAAGGAAGTAAAAGCAACATGTACCAAGATGAACTGATTCTAGCCTGGTTGTGTTCACTGTATCCTGGGGTGTGTTTATATCAGATTTCAGGGTGAAGCAGTGACAAAAGAGCCGATGTGGAGAAAAAAGAAATTTGCCATGTCTGTAGTTCAGGAAGCACTGACAGCTGTCAGGATCAATTTGTCTTGTCATTTATAAAATAATTAAAGATTGGTTTCTGTGGTGGGAAACAAAGGAAGAAAAGGGTTCAGTCTAGGAAAAGCTCTGATTGATGTTTATCTGTGGAGAGGAAGCTCAGAAGGCTGGGTTTTTTCCCTATATCCTTGGAATTAGCAGTTTCTGGCCTGTCCTTGGGTGGATTTAACTTCAAGTCTCTCCTCATTCCGAGTTTTCCCTTTGAAAGAAAACCCCTGTGTTTGCCAAGGGAAGCTTTTAAGGACAGAGCACCAGAAAGGAAGCTTCAAGTCTGTATGAGAGCTGAGAGTTTTTGTCTGTTCCCTAGGGATGGCAGGGTCAGAACCCAGGCTCCTGCCTCCAGAGGCAGCCATCCCCACAATACAGGCAAAAGCTTCCCCTGTGGGCTCCTACAAAACACTTCTGACCTCCAGCAAAAGAGACCAGAGGCTGAAAAACCTCAAATGCTCCCACAGAGATGGAAACCAGAGATTTCAAGGGCAGTGCCCATGTACCTACAATATCTCATGGCTGTTTTAAGGATTAAGCTGGATTAAAGAAGCAAATTGAGCTGAAAAACCCATTAGTTAACAGTTCCTATTAAATATACTCCAGCAGAGGGGAAAATTCATGTTGTAGAGTGAGTTAGCAGGTTGCTGTCAGCTTAAAACTTGACCACAACTAAATTAAATGCTCTGCAAAATCATTGACTTGTACCTCAGTGCCAGAACTGCTGGAGCAATGAAAGTTTTCCTGAGTGAAGAGTTCCTTTAAGGAGCTCTTTGCACCAGCCATCCTTATCTGTTCAATTTAAGAGCCCATTTGAAAAGCTCCTGCAAAACTCAGAGTGTTCTCAATACTCAATCTGGAATGCTCAAAACTCAATCCAATGAAAACTAATTTTCTCCAGAGAACTCAAAAGCCTTTCTTCATGGTGAGAGCAATTTCCAAGCTCTATTTCAAGTTCCAGTTCCCACTGGTTTTGGCTGTAAAAGTGTTTAAAAAGAGTCACTCTCTCTGTAAATACAAATGCATATAAATACTACATTTTTATTTTACTTCGGTACAGATATATTTTTAACCTCTCAATTTCATCAGCTACAGAAGCAGCTGAATGGCCTTCACTCACAAGCTTCGAGGCAAACTAAGATTACCACAGGTTTCAGGAAGAGACAAGCTGAAATATTTAGGAATAAAAGGTGAAACTGCAGAAAACAAGAAACTTGTCAGAAATGACAATCTTACAGTTTGTCTTGCTATCCATGGACCTCCAGGGTCCCTAGAAATCTTACACTGAGCTCGAGACTCCTTGAACTGGTCACTCTGCAGGAAAACATATATTTAGAAAAAAATTCTTCCTCAGTAACAATCTAAATATACACAGCTAATGGTGAGAGAAGCAGCTGAAATCGAAATCCTAATAAATCATCCAACTCTCATATAATCCAACAGTTTAGCCACTAATTAAATTTAAGCCTCCAACCTAATTTTCCTATACTCTACATCAACATCCTGCTGTTTCTCACTTGTTATTTGTTTGCCTAGCAGAATTTCCCTTATTTCTAATATGCTACAGCTTTGTTGCCAGAAATCCACTGTTTCCACACCTTACTCCTTCCATATTTGCCTCCTCTCATTTCCAACGTGCACTTCTACTTGTTTCTACCCAGTAAGAACAGATTCAACCCCAGGCAGCCAACAGATGTAAAAATATCTCTTAGTTCATTTCTGGAAAGGTTGAGAGTTCAACTCCATTGCCTCTCCTATTGTAGTAAGATGGGATGAGATCTCTGTGTGGAGAGATCCCACACAGGTGATTCCTGGCTTTTATATACCTCAGTAGAGTAGGAAGAGAAATCATTTTGTTATCTCTGAACACTTCAAAAATATTGCTTTTTCCACTTTTTGTGTGTACATACAGGTGGAAATCTCAAACTGTTACAAGCCAAACTCCCAGGCACTTATTGAGTAATTTGAATATTTTTAGCTTGTATGAAACCACTGCAAATATATCCCTGCTTTTTTTAGCATTACCTAACATTACAAGACTAGGACTTAATCAAATAATATAATAATCATCCCACATTATCTTTTGTACTGAAGACTGCAAATATTTTTTTCTGATAAATTCAAAACCTTCTGATTGCAAAAACTTTTTTCCTTATTCCATTCCCTTTGCCTTCATTTTTGTTTCAACAAATTTCAACAGCATCCAACTGGTTGAGCCCCACAGGGCTGATCTCATGCTGGTTCTCATCTTGCAGTTAAATTTTGATGCCATGTGTATTTCTTTGATCTGACAGTTTAACAGACCCTTCACATTATTTCAGTTAGTTTTGGGTATAATGACTACTGCCACAAGCAAAGGTGAAGTTAACAACCAAGTCATGATTTTACATCTGCAAACCAAGGGCAAGCATTCAGGAGTTAAGTGTAATAAAGTTTGGGACAAGAGCAGAAGGCACAGCTTGGTTCACTTACTACTAAAATTTCCTGCAGGAACTCTAGTCACTTTGACAGCTGATGAAATATTAGCCTAAGCAAAACACATCAGCACTTGTATATGTTTGAGAAGAATAATTTATCAGAAATACAATAAACGCCAGATGTAGTTCTCTCCACGATCTTTAGAACTTAAAATTTAGATTTTTTTATAGCACAAGGAGAATTTACATTGGATAGAATTAATTTTGGTATATCCATGAATATCATTCCGCTTTAACGGAGTTTTATCAATTTATATCAGCAAATGATTTATGTCATTGGCATGAAGCCCTCATAGGTTTCAAAAGTGCTGAAACTAACTGTTGGAATATTCACTGTGGTTATTGTATCATTTTGAAGCCTTGCAATGTATCTGAATCCCTTGGATAGAAAACCATGCAGTAGCATTTCTTTCGGGCAGAAGATGAGGCTAGAGACAGACTTTACTGAAAAATAGGTATCCCAGCTGTAAAATCTTGCCTTACAGCTGAAATGTGTACTTCTCAAAGACCTACCTTTAGCACACGGAAACAAACAGAATCAGCGGTCACGTCTGAAATGGTATTGAAGGATTCCTTCCCCCAGTGCCACACTTACCCTTCCTTGCACACTGCAATGAAACATAGCTGCACTCACACTGACACCACCTTACAGGTACTAACTGCCTACAAAAAACTTGCAAAATCTCATGAACTTTGTTCTTTGCAGCTCTGCTTCTATATTTCTGATTATTTCTCAAGGTTTCTGATGTTTTCAGTTTTAAAGCTTCTTCAGATTATATTCAATTAAATGTTACAGACATAAAAACACTTTCTATACACCGCAGACAGTCAATTATGTATGACTCAGCTTGAGTTAAAAAGAAAAAGCATACTGTAAGCATCATGACTTCATGTTGCTTGCTAAAACTAAGGATTGCTGGTGTTTTCACCTACGAACTTTGCTTCTTTTACCCAAGAGTGGGCTGGAAACTTGTTGTTTTCCCAATCACTGTGCAATATATGTGGTTTTTTTTTTTTTTTTTTAATAGCAACTACGCCATCGACATGGGGGAATGGTGTTCTCCTGTGCATTATCTGAACAAGATTGTGTCTCTGCAACAAACACTGAACAGACTGACCTCTCAGATCCTGGTAACTTGGAATCAACTGCAGCATATAGTCAGTGAGAAGTTGCAGTGGGAACACAGGGTTTACTCCAGCCTGAATTTGGTGGGTGGACGTGTCTGCTATTTTCTGTGACACCTGACAGCAAGATGAGACCTACACCAGTGGAAATAACATCTCTTTATAGGCTTTGGAGTGTATTTCTCACCCAAGAACCCTTCCAGCCCTCAGAGTGCTCTCAAAGAGCACTTCCAGCAGGAGCCAGTGGTGCGTGGTGTAAATTATAGGTGAGTTCTTACTGACCTAATCATATTGGTTGAAATAGGCAGGCCATGATGAAAAAGCCTCCTCTCAGTGCACTTGTTGGACAAAGATTAATGGAACTGACATTTGTGAGAGCAAAGATAAAGCTGAAATTTAAGAGAAACAGATCAAAACATGCATCAGCAAACCAGAATTCCACAGAAGTGTTTTCTTCTATACTGCCTCATTCTCCGTCCAGAACTACAGATTTGCATGAGGTGTTACCTGTAACTCATAAACATAGGGAAAAGGCAGATCATCTAACAAATACTTTGCATTAAGAGCTGGGACTTGCTGCTGGAAGAGAGAGGAGAAGAGAAAGAGT
Organism: Rhipidura dahli; assembly: GCA_013399225.1. NCBI lineage: Eukaryota > Metazoa > Chordata > Aves > Passeriformes > Rhipiduridae > Rhipidura > Rhipidura dahli. The sequence continues at coordinate 258,958 of VXAC01007871.1, forward strand.
CATACAGAAAGAGCAATTAAATGTGTCAGACTGAGTTTTGACACTCAAACATGCTACTAACTTGTGGGTGACCAACAGCAAAGTCAGAACTGGCAGCATTTCCTTCAAAGAAAAACCACTGCATCACCTGGTAAAATATTACTTTAAGTTATGACTTCCCTTATTTGAAAAATAGGATTGACAAATGCTATTTCTATCCTGGATCCACTTCGAAGTGTTTCCACTTTTTAGCAGCAACTTCAGCTTCAATCAGATTGCTTGCTGCTGGAAAACACAGGGAAGTTAGGGCCCCTGGTACTCAGGAGTGGCTGCTATAGGCCAGCTCCTGTAAGCAAAATCCAAGTTTTTTTTTATAGGTAAATCTGAAACTGCTTTGACTTCACTAGGATACCTCACTTGCATGAAGCTGGTGGGCTACAGATGCTTTTAAAACAAATACTGCTCCCAGTGAAGTCAGCAGCATTACCGCTGATGTCAGCAAGATTAGGCCTAGAAGTTAGAAATTTCCCTGGGCTCTAGGTACCTGCTTTTCTGTGCCTTGTAGATTCTTACCATAAATATTACTGAGCTGAAAAACAACACAGAAGTCTTTTAAAAACCTCTTTCCAAATTGATGTCCTTGAATGGACAGAGCATTCTCCATCCTTTACACTTCTAACATCACTAAACAGAGATATTGCACAACAATGCTAAATAATAAATTAGATTAGATGAATTAATCAAAAAGTCCTTAAGCTTTCAGAAACACATATATGTTTTGCATAATCTCCTTGGATGCGTTTTAGCAAATTAATAAACGCAGGTTTATGATTTCCTTTCCCCAGCACTTCCCAACTGATGCGTTTCACTGCGAAATTCAGCAGTGGGAAAGGATAATTATCCTTAAAAGCTCTATGTGGAGAGCAAGGTACACAGAGAAGCCAAGTGTCTGTGTACAAACTCTACTGGAGATGGAACAGAGTTCCATCTTCCTGAGCTACAGACCTGCCAGACAAAAACCACTTCCAGACTGGGAATGCCACACACGGTTCCCAGAAGTGCATCACCAGAGAGCAGCCAGTACCTGGAGCTCACTTCCAGCAACCACAGTAACCAAGCACCAAGTGAGCAAATGTGGGTCTCTGCAGGCCACAAAAACACAGCCTTGGTTTGCAGGGAGCAAACCAAAAGCAAAGAACTGATCCAGGTCTCCCAGATCCCAAATTCTTGGCATAAGCCTCAGAACACCCTCACTATTTTACAGAGTTGAAAAGTTCACATCTCATTTGATTTTGTGCAGATAAGAACAGTTGTCTCAGGCTATTAAAAAGTACGATCCAGCAAGGAACACTTGGATCCCAATATTTTTTTCTTTGCAATATTATTAATTCTTAATTGGTGGCTTTTGAACACCGCAACAATCCATAAAAGAAAATCTTTCATACTTTTAATATATTTAATATAAACTCTGGTATCTTGAGACCTCTGATCCTGTGCACAGAGCTTTCAAGAGCACTTAGTTTGGCTTAATGAGATTTCTGCTGAAGAATAAGCTGAGGAGTTCCTAATGTATCGTTTTTACTAAATGGTCCTTTTTTAAGACAAGCAGCAACCAACTGGATTTCTCCAGCTTTGGCAAGCTTTGAGCACCTACCTGTTCATCATTCTTTTATCTTGATCTCTTTCTAGCTCTCTCCCCACATCGTGCAACAAAAGCCTTTGATGTCCCAGAGCTGTGCCATGTCAGACACCACAGAATTCACACCACAAGCTCATTAACACACTGGGAAAACTGCACTGCTGTGCCATGTAAAAATATACAGAGTATCTCCCTTTTCTTTGTAGCATTGCCCAAGAGTCTGTAAAAAGGCATCATTACAAAGTGGGGCAGACATCTCAGCATTCATTTTTAGCTTGTGTGGCTTTGGTTATCTTCAGTAGTTTCTCACCTGCTTCTTAAAAACCATTAACACTGTAGGAATAAACACATGCACACAGGTTTTGTGACAACTTTTATTTTTTAGATGCAGCATATTGTACTTCTCAGTGCAGAATATTACACCTTTAGCACAAAAAGTCCTGCAGCACTTCAGAAACCACAATAAAGAAAGAATGTTCAGTTCACACAGCTCTGTCAGTAAGAGCCTGTGATTTATCCGACTCAGATGTTTTATATTGTTTGATAGGGAGAAATACATCCAAGATTATAGCTTACATTTTGAGCAAGATATTTGTGCAAACTCCTGGATGTAGTGTCAGCACTCTGCTGGCAGTCACCAGTACATCTGGCTATACTTAGTGTGAACTCAGACCTCCACAGCCTCTCTCTTGTTAGAGAGCTCTGCTTGCCTCACAAAGGCATCGCATGCTGTCACTAAAAGGTCCAATAACCAAGCAGTTAAGAAATCCTAGGATTTCATTTTTATGTTTATGGACAGGCCCTCAAAACCCAGAAAGCATGACTATTCAATACATTACTATACCTGACACATCACAGCATTAGCAGCAGGGAGCAGCAGCTGGCTGATGCCAATAAATGCCACATGAGTTCCTCTCATTCTCCAGGGAATGGTAGCATAAAAGCCTCAAACAGAGATTAGGCAAAAGATCTGACCCAAAGAATGGAAGATTCAACAATTAAATGAAAGCTGCATATTTGCTGACGGACGCAGCACAGCTGAATTTGTCCCCTGACATCCCATGGCTAACAAGAGGCTGAGGAGCCCAAGAGCAAAGATCAAAAGTAGTTTGCTTGCAAATTAACAGTATAAAAAGGCACATGCTGGCAAAATCACTCACTGGAGAGAAGACAGTGAGCATGCCAGTAGCACAATCTCACTAAAATGAAAAGAAGTCAATAATTCCAAATTATTTTTTGAAGGAAAACGAATATTTTACCTGAATTTAGTCTGTTGAAAGATGCTCGAAAACTCTGCAAATAAATTCAAATAATGGATTCTTCTGAGACTGCAATCTATCCAGGGAGGATCAGCAGGCATATTTGTTTCTGGTTTCCCTCCTATGCTGTCCTCCCCTTCTTTCCTGCTTAAGTGCCAACACTCTGCATGTTCACTCCACTTAGTGGATCTTTGGTTGTTACACGAGATGCTTCGAATGGATTTGTTCCAGATTTTAAACTTAGCATGTCTTGAAATGTGAGAACTAATAAAAACCACAAAAGGCTGACTCTGGTGTGAAAGGGTGAGATAAATGGCAGGTACCTCCTCACTGCTAATTCTTTTCACTGGCAGGACATCTGACAGGGCCATCCGTAAACGTGTGCACTGCACATACCTGAACTAGGACGTTCCAGTAGGCAGAACTTGATTTTCCTTCTGAAAGTTCCTGAAGATTCATTCTTAGTCTTGTTTTTCAGGCTCCAGTGAATTCTTACAACAGCAGCCTCTAGAATTTTAAAAACATATTTAATTTAGCATTTATTGATACGAATCAGTGAAGCAATTTCTCTGTTCTACTTTGAAAAGATAATTATGATCATGTGCAGCAGAACACCATTTTTCAGCTTTCTTAGTGTGGATGAAATCTGTGAAATCTTCTCATATTCTTCAAACTAGTATTATACCAATGAGTAGTTATAAAAGACATTTAAAATAGGTTTTAATGGGACGGAGTTCTAGTCATGTCTTCTGTGGTCTTGCACACCTTCATCCATGTTTATAAATTTAAAAAGCTACTCAAAAAACTATTTAGGTCACATATGAGGCTTCATTTGTAACATTTACATTATTAAACATTTTAGGTGTTTTTAATCTGCCAGTCATAACTTTACCTACTTTTAGACAAAATTACTAGGTCCCTAATAACTGCTTTTTACATTTCTAAATGGTTTTAAAAGCAAGCTTATATTTTTGTTGCTTAGATAATTTAGAAAGAAGAGAAGTTTCCAGACCTCAATTTTATTAAACCTACCATTTGCTATCACTTCAAATAAAAAAAATATTACTAATAATTGCACAGAGAAGAGCTACAGCTTTACATAATTCGTTATATGAGAACAAACAAAAAACACATTCCTTGCTTAATATTCAGCACAAATTCTAAGGTTGCTGTTGTGGGCCACAGGAAAATAGAGAGGTAAAATTCAATTTAGTCAATAAATGCTACTTAATATCTGGAGTTTAATTATAGAAGTAAAGCAGAATAGAGTTGTGCCAATTTTCATCCCAGTAGAGGTACTTTAAAACACGAGCAGGCAGTTCTAAAGTGACCCACAGACACATTATTGCACTGCAAACAGCGTTAGTTTTAATTGTGACACACAAGAGAAACACAGGACAATTCCAACTAGACAGAAAATACACGAGTAGCTACATCTCCTACCATGACTGAAATGATGGCCTCAGTGCAGGATTTCATCAGAAGAATTCCTAATTAAAGGCAGCTGGACAAGACAATGACATGTTCAGTTTCCTGACTGCCCACCATGGACACATTTATTGCACTGAGATCTGAAAAACAAAATCTGTAAGTCACCAAGTGATTTGAGCTGGAAGGAACCTTAAAGCTCATCCAGTTCCAAGGGCAGGAAGAAGTCCCTAGGAATAAATCTCTTTTATTTTTTTTTTTAATATATTTTGATAGGACTTTCTAAGTGAGAAGCTCTACAGGAATTGTCATTGAAGGAACAAAAGATTCAGAGAAGACTGAGAAAGGAAAGCATTTGTAATACCAAAACTGAAGCGTTGGGAGTTTCTAAAATTCCAATTTAGAATTGAAAATATGCTCAGATAATGGAAAGCCTACAGAAGAAACAGAAACCTAAAAGGTGCTTTTGACTCTGTGCTGCATAAATGGCCTTCCCAAGCTAACAGTATCTGTGCCTTTAAAGATCCTGTCAGAACACTTCAGTGCATTTTTATTATGAGCGTTATATTATTCAGATTCTTTCCTTTCCATTTCACTTGGTAAAATAATTTCCATTATGGATTTTCCAAACAAGGCAGGCAGGGCCTGTTGAATTAGAACTGGAAGTGCAAGAAACCATAATACTGAGAAAGTTTACTTTACTGAATTGGCCTTAGAAACTGTACTTTAATAAGAACTACATTTTCATAATGAAACTCTGCCGCTGGAAAGATATGAAAGATGAAGATAAGATCTATACTCACAGGAAGGACAAATTATCAGCTTGTTTATGTCTTGTGAGGGATATGACTTCATCTCTTACCACCATGTATCTTCTAATCGTATTTGTGTAGCATAGGGCAGTATAAGCCCCCAGTGCTACATAAACAATGGATAATGAATGAGCACATGCACTCAGTTTCCAACAATTCTATTAGGATTTCAGGAGTTACCTGGAAACCACCCTGAAAACATCTGTGCAGAAATACAGCAAAGGAGGGACATAAAAATTACATTCCCTTTCCTTCTAATTAGACCTATCAGAGCCCCATCTCTCCTCCAGAACATAATGAAGTATCATTAGCTGCAGTAGGATCCTGTCTGACAGAGCTGTTGAATTTCTTCTGATTTACTACTTCGGCTGTCTGCTGCATCTCTTGTGAGCCTGCCTGGTTTTGTCTGCCTCCCTTCAGAGCCAGGAAGAGCTGTGTGCTGCTGCTGGCACCGAGCAAAGCCAGGGAGGTTGGACAACCAGGGATCGCACTTCCAGTTGCAACACTTTAGGCACTGGAAGGAGCTCTCAGAACTCCCTGGACACTCTCCTTCTCCAGGCTGAACCACCCCAACTCTCTCAGCCTTTCCACCCAGCAGGCAATCTCCAGCCCTCACAACCTCCCCTCAGCTCTCTCCAGCAGTTCCAACAACAAACCTTGGTTGGTTTACAGGGGTATTACTTTGAAATGGCATTTCACAAGGCCAGACTCAACATCAACTCACCTGGTTTTATAACTGGATGGCAATTACCTGGTTTTTCAGTGCTCTGCCTAAAAGGTTGACTCAAATAACTGTTTAAATCAGAGCCTCAGCTCACTGGAAGAGGAAACTGAAGCCCGGGAGCAGCACACGGGTGTGATGCCCCCTTCCTGGGGAAATCTGGGCTGTCTGAGAACAGCAAGTCCCCGAGCAACACAGCGACATGTTCAAGGAAAAAACAGTGTGCCAAGTCATACTCGTGTCATGTACTCATTGACATGGCCAAATACTGTCCATAAATCTGGCTTTCTGATCACTTCTAAAATACTCCAGTCAGCCACAAACTGTCAAACACTTCCTCAGGGAAGTGGAGCTCCTGGAGACATGACTGCAACATTCGTGCCTGTGGGACATTCTGCCACTACATCCTACTTGTGGCCATAAGAGTCTCTCTCAGCTCGGGAGATTTCAGCACGTTTTTCCAAAGTTAGCAAGCATTCCAACAAATTTCAATGGATCACATAACTTGAGGGCAAATGTTTATGTTTTCACTGAAGCCCAAATAAAACGTGCAACTACAAGCAGAGTGGTAAGCAGTGGTAGGAATACGAGGCAAATGTTTGACTTTCTACGTGTCAGTCTCATACTGAGTTAACTACAAAGTCCTTCAGCTGCAGGAACTGCTTGGGAATCACACCGGACTCACCAGACACAAGGCATTCTATGTGTCCTCCACAGGCGTTGCTCGCCTCACATGAAGGACAGCATGGCCATGGGGAGAGCAGCACCAGGGCACCTAAGGAATTGCTCACAAGTCACACCACAAAACGGAGGTGCATAACCTTCATGAAGGCACAGTATGATTCCAGGGGCTACATTAGGTCACTAATGCATTCCCACACCTCCTTTGGCTTGGTTTAGGGCTGCAGCAGTGAGTCCATCACACAGCCCATGGCAGCATTGGCCACCGGGGAAACAACTGGAGTGCTCTGCTTGTATTCACACAGGAGATCAAGCTTCATGTCACCTGCTCATTAAACAATCATGTAAAATTACAGAAGTAGGCAATGTGACCTCCATAGTGTTTGGAAAATAGACTTGAATGAGTGTTGCAGCTACTGTTTCCATTTGCATACAGTACTGCTGAGAATAAAGCAATGGCTCCAAGTATTCCTTTGTCATACACAGACAAAGCTTAAGGTCCATTCACCTCCTAAACACCTGCTTCAGATTAAGTCGCTATTACTTATGGAGCTCACCATTCCAAACTTGCAGTGTAAATAAACATGGTAAAGGATGGACAGAAGGGCATATGAAATACAAGCAAAACAGTGCAGTTGCATATTTTCATTTGTTACACCTGCTTTCACTTACCTTCGCTCTTCCTTTATTTCTGTCCCTGATCCAGACTGTGAATTTTGAGAAACACTGGACTTAGTTTTTGATGTACAAAATCAGACAACTAAAAGAATAGCCAGCTGTGAAATGCCTTCAAAAGCATCCCCCTGCCTATCTAAAAGCTTCTGGGGATGGATTTCCTCCCTTTACACAGAATATCAAGCAAATGTAATATATTCAGAGTCATCATTGTTATTGTGGCACCAGCATTCCTGTGAATAAGGACAGGTGGGTTATGATACATAGGTCGGTTTTCAGGAGCTCTCATTGGGTCTGAATGCAAAACAACAGCAGCCACTCTCCTGCAACTACAAGAGCACAAAAGCACCTGGGCACCTTTTCTCTTTCTGGAGACAGTTATCTCTTGTTTCTATAGAGAGTGGAAGAAACTCTCAATTTTATAAAATCACTCTCATATCTCAAGTGAACAGACACAACACTTCTACTTCCCTGGTCTACTGTTCTCGCCACGTTCCAGCTCTGCAGTCAGACTAACCAGGCTGCTAAGAACTTCTCAGGGTGCACAAATGTTATTATGAATCCTTCTCTGGCTCCATGGCTAAGGGAACTCAGCAGCTCTCAGCCTGCACTGACCTCAGACACACAGCAAAGCACTGAACCTCTGCAAATGGCCCTGAAATGGGATGGGGCACAGCACTGGCTCTCAGAGGCTTTTAGTAGCAATCTCTGTATAATGCCAAGCTGTGTAAAATACAGTGTAATTCAGAGTGTTCCTTTGCTACCAGAAGGAATAATTAATGCAAGCAGTTATTATGGAAGAACACAGCCAATCTCATTTGCATCGGTGGTACTCTGCCAAACTCCCTACATTTGTAATAAATTGTGATTTCCAGGCCATTTTAGAGTCCCTTTGCATGAGCGATGTGAAGGGCAAAAGCATAAATAAAAAATGAGAAAGCCTGAAATATAAATTAGTTTTAATGTGAGGAGTTAGACATTTTTAGGTACATTAAGTTTCATATTGAGCATGAAAACACCAAAAGAACCCCTGAAATTTTGTTCTGGTTTGATTACTGTGTAAACCTTGTCTCAGGAAAGATCTGAAATTAATTGATGCTGAAGCTACTGAAGATTTGCCCATAACATTATGAAAACCATTTCATAAACTTGCAATTTCTCAGAGTTGTGTGATCAAAGTGAGCTAAATCATTAATCTGCTTCTGTAAGGAAATGTGTGAGACATCTGCCGGCAGAACATTCAAAAACCACTGATTTTTACCTATTGGTTAATGCAAGAGCAGAGAATAAAGTCTAGTTCAAAACTCATTAAGATCAGTAGAGTCAGTCCTGTTAGTTTCAGCAGATTTTTTTTTTTTTCATCTGACCCCTGCTAGATAAAAAAAGGTTCAAAAGGCAGCAAGCACGCTTGTCTTTTTTGGATTTTTTTTCCCTTTTTCTTTGGGTAAACATAACCTCCTGCCCTCCTTGCTCTGCAGTGCTGAAATGCAAATTGAGGACTTGCAGTGCTCCCAGAATGAGGCAAAGATAAACAGCTGAGGAACACAAAAACAAACAAAATCTTCAAAAGACATAGGGAAGAACTTTGAAAATAACTTTGCAGTATATTTTGTAAGTATCCTACTCAGCAAAGCACAGAAGACGCACATTTGGGCAAGGAATGTTGGCAATATTGGCCCTTATGGATCACATCTCATTATCACTGAGCTTCACCTAACCTCCAATTCTTGTGGTTTTCAAGTTTGTTTTGCTCTAACCCTCAGAAGCCATTACAGTGGAAAATTGGGCTGATTCACTGCTATTGTAGAGGACCATTCAACTTGAAATAAAAGATTGCCCAATTTCTATCTGCTCTCTACATACATGTTCAAGTGGAGTGATGCTAGGCATATCTAGATTGAAGGAGAGATAAATGGAAACAAAACACCCAGTTCTCCCCACACACTTCAGTTTTCTGGCACACTCCTTTGAAATTAATTACTGCTTGCATAATAAATGAAAGGTTTAATTAATTCTTTCAAAACCACATCAAATTAAACACCCTGTGTACATTCTACATTCTGATGGGGTATGTGTGACAGGGATACACTGCGCACATCAAAATGGGCAGAGGAGCTTATGTTTACCATGAGGAAGTCACTGAAATGATGACCAGGTGTTCCACTGTAGCTGCCAGGTAAAAAGTTAATAAAGAGAATTGTTTCCCTTCTGGCAAACAGCAGAAAATCTTGCATGCACCCACCTAGAATTCCCCGCCAGAAGACTTCAGCCTGAAATCATTTCTCTTAGGCTTTCTCACTTCTTTTCCTCCATCCTTAAGATATGTTTGAGGCATATCTTCTCAGACTTAATAACACTACAGCAAATAATTTTACTAAGCTTGAAATGTTAAGGCTGACATAAGTGTTCTTGAAAGATGGAATCCAGGCATCTCTGTCAGCATTAAACCTGCAGTGTTTCTCTCGGGAGTTTATTGGAAACCCACACTTCTTTCTAGAGAGATCCATTTCAGGATCAAAATGCCTTGGCAGCAGAAGATGAAGTTAAGTACTGACAGATCAAGGTATGATAATAATAAATGTGCTGGAACAGAAAGGAAAAATTGAAGGCTAATTACTCCCTGTAACCTGTGTTTCCCTATTGAGATGCCACATGTGTCACTATTCCAAGTCATTTGAAGGCTTGTTGGTGTTGTGCTTTGCTTTTAAACTCGAGAGAAACAAGCAGTTCCTCCTCACCCTCTACAAAATTCCCAGTCCCCACTAAATAGCCATGATTAAGTAAGATCTGAGAGGCAGCGACACAAACAACTCCATGAACTTCAGCTCTTTGAAAGGCATTTGTGCAGAAATGGCAATTTTTTAAAGCTGGGTCCAGGGTGCAGTTTTGACAGGGTGAACAAAACACTCAAGAAACAGGATGCTGTAGAAAAAGCAACTTGTATAGAGCCTCTGAGGGAAGAAGCCACCTCAGCTCAAAAAAGGTCTACATTCTAAGCAGTAATTACAAGATCCTGACTTCTAAGTCTTTGTTGTTCCAATTAACTGTGCAGCTTGAAATGTCTGATTTGGTTTCTGTTCAGAAAACGATTAACTGGCTTCACTAGGCTGCTTAGAAGACGAGCAGAGATCCTTGTAATGCAGACTTCCCTCAGGACCCAATGCAGACAGTGAGCAGTGAGATGCCAAAAGCAGTGCCATCAGTATCATACGTGGCCAACGTTGAACACGGAGAGCACAAATACAAAAACCTTCCCTGTCCCCACACTGAAAGTCACTCCCATTGCCACCCATGTATACCGTGTTCACAGACAAACATCTTCTCAGACACTTGAAAGTATCACCTTCACCAAGATGCTGCATTTCCTGAGGGGGAAAAAAAAATCTACCATAGGCAAGACTCCATTTTTTCCACAGCTGCCTAATGTGTACAGCTGAAGAGTAGGGCTACACACAAGAGTTAAAAGGCAGTAGGGGACCTGGATAAACTACTTGAGACAGTTCATTTCAGTCCCAATCAAGCCATACTAGAGAAAGCTGACAAAACTCTATAGTGTCACATAAAATAGAATGTACTCTGAGAACTGAAGTCAAACTCGTTAATGTGACTGCAAAGTCTCATTTTTCCTCAATTTCCTGCTCCAATACCTACCTATTTGCACAAAATATTACTGTTTGGTAAGAGGCTTTCTTAAAATACTGCAGTTGCATTGAAATACCAAACTGTATTGTGCCGAAATGGCAACAGAGCTGTAAGCAGAGGACTTGCACATTTCAATCAAGAGTACAAACCATGGCACCAATGGAAATGCCAATTGCTGCCAATGCAGTTATCCAAGTTTCTCTCAGCTCCACTGCCTCCACCACCGTGCCTTTCAGGTCTCACTATACATCTGTTGGAGCAGATCTTGCAAGCAGATGCAATAATAAAATACGATTAATTCTTTTAAGACAGCCCATCTTCATGGGTTTAGTGCGTATGAACTGCTTTGGATCATGTTAACACTGGAGCAGCACATGGTCATCATCACATCAAGTCTGAAGCCATTACAGAAAAAAACCATTCCAAATTCCCATACTTCAAACTCCTTCATAACACAGCATATAAAACTATCAGCTTTGCCTCGGCCATTATTTCAGACTGTGCACATTTCATGCTCTTTTCCATCTGCCCCTCTAATTAAAGAGGTTACATTATGATGACTGTGAAGAACTTTGCCCACATCAGCCAGATACAGCCAATGACTGGGCAAGTAACAGTGCTGAAATTCCACAGGCTGACTTCTCCAGGAGTCAGCTATGCTTCAAAGACAGCAGAGCCATTGTGCCAGAGCCCTGCCTGCACACACCCTTTGTGCAAACACTCTGTTTGAGCCCGGGATTATTGTGCCAGCTCTCCTCATGCTGAGCAATTGAAAAGCCCTCCCTGCTTCCATACATCACAGTAACAGCATCAGGAACAATTTCAAGTGGCTCTGCTGTAGACCAAGAACGTTCCTATTAAAAAAGAAGTTTGCCAGCCAACTCTGTGAGCACTTAATGGGCTGGTAAATAAATGAACTGAGCTGAGGCTGACAATGAGGCACCCATTTCTGCTGGCTGCTCTTTTACCTCAGCGCTGCAAACAGTGACAGGAACGTTCGTGAGGCTTCAACTCCTGGCAAACTCCTTTCTGCCTGCAAACAGGCCTAAAATTGCAATATAAGCAAGTCTTGCTTGTGCCTTCCTGCAAAGAGTCATCTAAAAGCATTGTATCCAGATGTTCCAATCAGTGTTTTCAATTTACTCGTGTTCATAAACCGAACGTGTCTTGGGGATGACTCGTACATCCCCTATATACTTTTACATAGGACCTACTCTACACAGATTTCTACTGCGTGAGGAATGCTTTGCCAAGAAGGTTACTCTGAACATCAAAAATTAAAAAACAGTATTCCAGGCCAATTTTGAACAACTTCTACCATAAAAATGCCGTTTCCTAATTATTTTTTTATACACAGAGTGCTGAGAAAGCGACAAAAGCAGGTTTCCCAGGACAGCATGCTGATAATTGGTTGCATTTTTGTTTTAGCAAGTCATCATCTTTTTTTCCTCCAGCAAGAAGTTTGGCTAATTCTGTCTCCTATGCTGAGGCTTTGGTGCCAAGAAAGCTTCCCAGGTGAGCCACTTGCCTTTTCCACTCCAGCCGATGATTAAGCACCATCTATTTTACACAGCTGTCTTCTCTAAGTAAATCAGTATTTGTAGGTTTTAATTAAGAAAGTCAAGTTTCACATGAGGCATTACAGAACTTGTGACCACCAGTGATAGAGACTGAAAGCAGGAGTCGAGAAACCAAAATAAGAGATGAATTTGACTTTTCTTGAACTTGACAGCATCCTGACTTGTTTGAGAATGAATCCTTCCTCTAATTAAGGCCTGGGGATGCTCCAGGAAGATGGATTTTCCCAGAATCTTTGCTGACTAACAGAGACTAACCTCATCCCTTAGCTTTGACAAGACACAAAACCTTGATGAGCTTTCCTGGTGCACTCTGACTTGTGCCAGACACATCTGACTAGGCAAGTGATGCTGTCTGCAGACTGATGGACTCTTTGGTAGGCACTGAGGTAGCAAGGGAAGATTAAAGGCTCTAGGATGTGCCACTGGCATTTAGAAACCAGCTCCCAGCCCAGAAAAACAAAGGGCTTGGAACTGTGTCCAGCCCAGCTGGGGAGCAGAAAGAAAACAAATTCTCTGTTTAAGAAATAATAATTTTCAGAAGCAGATCCTGTGTGCTAGGATCAAAGGGGCTGGTAAATTAAGGCCATTCTATTGCAGTGCAATAAATTAAGTGTCATAATGCAATGATATTTATGAGGTTTTCCTGTAGCAGAAGATATCTCTACATCCTAAAAACTGAATCCGAATAATTAAGAATTAACATCAGTCATTCTCTTTCAGAGCTATGGTTATGCTGCTGCCGGATTTTGGCACACATATCAATAATCTGATTTCATCTGCATGGCCACAGTCCTCTTAATGTGGGGAAAACCTGTCATATTTTTGGGTGCTGGGTAAGTTACAGCCTTAAGTAACAACCACAGTGTTTTCTGGTAACAACTCTGAGCTTTCCACACCTGAGATCAAGACAAAGGCAGGTTCATTTACATGGGAAGCCCCACTGATTTTTGCCCAGACTGTAAAGCTATAATTTTTTTCAGATGCCAGAGATAACCCATAAAGGCTCTCTTTCCTTTAGGAATAGGTGAGCATTCCTCCTCAATGTGGAGTCAGGAGTGAGCCATGTTTCTCAAGTTTCTGCAACAACTCCCACCCCAAGACTGCTCAGCCCGACAGAGCTGAATCCATACACCCTGATAAACTGCTGAGATTCCAGAGGATTTCATGAGGTCAAGCAAAACACTACCAAGGATTCAGTTACTACTAATACTGTATTTTTTGCCCTTTCATCTTGAACTGGGATATTTTTCTCTTTCAGACTGTAACAGTTCAATACCAGGTACAACCTCATGTGGATCTAATTATCACCAACAGGCAGAGCAATCAAGCTTATTACCTAAAACAAGGAAGAAGCTTCCAGGTCCCTTTCCTCGCCCCCTCCTTTCCTAAACATATTTTCTTCTCCTGAAGTATTGCCTGGAAACATTCCCTGCTTTTGAGTGCTTTGTGTATTATCAGGGATATGAACACTGGCTAAAGAGAAGAGAATAAAGCAATAAAATATTTAGCCAACTCATGAGCTTTACATGACTCAACTTCATTGGCATTGTTCCCAAATTTTCTTCACTTTAAGGATGAATTCTATTCATTTTCTCTCATTTCAGTTACTTAATATAAATGCAAGAGGAATAAAAGGTGTTGAATTAAAAGGTTATTCCAACAGCCTTTGAACTGAAAGGGGGTAAAAAATGAAGATTGATCCATTTTCTTTCATGTGCTTAAATCAGAATTTATATCAAGGCAGATTGATAAACTTACCAACACACACTGGCGAACTTGAATATTTTCTTTTTATTCCATCAGTTCCACACACACATTCTGGACACCCTTGCTGAGTATTTTATAGGTGTAAATCCAGAGTTACTGCACAAATGTTGAAGTACCAGTAGAGCTTGGTCTCAGAGACCAGAGCAGTAAAGATGTGATAAGTGAAAGCAATATCCTAAACCAGCAGCTAAGTTTGCTCAGTCTCACCATCCTGTCCCATGCATTTATGGGATTTGGTATTAGAACACCCAGGATAAAAAACAAATACCTCTTACTTGTGACAGGGATGATCTTGTGGCTGTGCCCTGGTCAAGATTTTAACCAACTAAGTCTTGGGAATTAAGCACAGGATGTCTGGTATTTCCCTGGGAAATTCCAGCTAAACCATAAAGCTCCAAAGTGCTGCATAATTGAAGCACTTAAGGAATGGGATGCTATCTTTTCCTCCAACAGATTTTGGAAGCAGCTTGTATTTGATGAGCAGATGTATATTTTCCCTCACTTTCAGCCCTGCAATATTGATTCCTGTTACACAGCTGCGACCTCCAATTCATTTCTGGTACCTGAAAGGGCTACCAGTCATTACAGTGACGTAATGACTATGGTTGTGCCAACTCATCCAGCAGCAAAGCAGGAACTGGCCATGCCTTTTTCCTCTAAAAGGGAAGCTAAAAGAAGGGGAACTCAAAAGGGGCTGCAGTTGCTATGCATGTCCAGAAGGAAGCTGAGAAGAGACAGAAGCCCTTTCACACCACTTCACTACATGCAGAGTGTGTAAAACCATGCAGGTGCGATAAGAAACAGTTATAAACTGATCATTGATATGTTTAGGCTGGGAATTAGGAAATTGGAAATTATTCAAGACATGAAATTTTGTGTTAAACTTCCACAAAGTTTCGTCAGAGTTCAGAGGACAAAGCAGCCAGACAATTCAGGAACAAGTACGAAAATGATGATCTTCTAACAAAAGTACTCTGAGGGTCTTCCACAGTGTTTAGCATCTGTCCCTCAGCTACTAAAGGAAATAGTGGTAAGAGTATTTTATAAAGTTTACCATTACATGAGTTGATATATCTAACAAAAACAATTTTTCGTGAAGAAACTGTGTTTTGGTGAATAAAGGAAATGAAAAGCCTACATTTGCCAATTAACATTGCTTTTCCGTTTAAAAAGCGCTCCAGTTCCCCCATACGGTAACAGACGAAGGGAACCAAGCTTGGCCTCTCTCCGTGGTGCCCGAGTGCCACCTTGTGGGCGCTCCCTGCAGGTGCACTCGGCTCAGACCTACGGCCGTGACGGAGAAGCGGGGCGGAAAGGGAAAATACCCATCTCTGCTTATTTCCCATCCTCACGAGAATAAAACAGCACTGCGAATTTTGACGGGGAGGCTGGGAGTCTCTCCGACCTCTTAGATCAACTCCCACACCTGTACTTCTCAGTTTTCATCCCAATAATGTGAAAACGCTTGTGCTCACTTCACTGTTTGATCTTAGGACGTGAAAACTGGGTTATGTACTTGGTCAGAACGAGCTGCTCCACATACTGACACCAAGTCTTTACTAAGTCTCTTCAGCAAACCAGAGAGCCTGCACACAGAACCCAAGAACAGCACTGTTCTGCTATGATGTCTACACACATATTATATAACCTTTTTCATCTTTCACAGGACTGCCTGCCCAAGAACAGAAATTACATTATCTGTATGCTGCACTGCAAATAATGATGTTTAATTACTAGATTTCAGCCAATTTCCTTTCAAATAAATATTAAATGAGGGAAATCTGGATTGTCCCTACTCTGCCATTTCTCCATCAATACAGCTGCTCAACTTGAACAGATGTCCTAGCAAAGGGACAAGGTACTTGGCAGCTGCCTGTACCTGCTAGAACCTCACTGCTTTCACAAACTATGTGATAGCAGCCTCCCATATTTGCTTCTTCTCTTCTTTAGCTTTTACATTATTTCAGATCATGAGAGATATTTACCAAACGCAAAATATCCTCACTTCTGCTTTCTAGAGCTGAACACAAATCTGCTACAGCAAAATAAAGAATCATGAAAAGCCTGTGAGAAGTGCAATCAAAGCAGACTCACTTTAAGAGAGGAGATATCTTTCATTGCAAGGTACTCCTACAAGAGTATTACATAGTTGTTCTGACAAGAATAGTTTTCAGGCTTTAATCATCTGTTTCAATAGGGTTTGGCTCATTAACTGTAGAACACTGACATCTTCAGGTGGAAGAGCTATTGAAATACACAAACAATAGGACAGGCTGAATATAATGCTTAAAATAGAGGTTTTCCTGCCAAGATACACTAATTTGTCTCTTTTCTCTCTGCAAGAATTACATCTGGCTCCAGGGATAGCTCCAAAATGTTACCATATACATAAAAATAGCTGCAGCCTTCCCAATACATGATTTGAGTAATGTTTGAAAGGTGTCAAAAGATATTGAGGGTGCCTCACAACATCTCCTACTAAGTTCTCAATAAAATCTATCGTTCTTTATTAAGACATTTTGCCAAGAATTTACTTGTTATGGGAAATCTGGCTTTTCCCAATCAATTCATAATCGTGGTACAAGTGAACAAAGCAGCTTTTAGTTTCTCCATTTGTTTCTAGCAGCCCTTTTTCAACACGTGCACTTTTTACATTTGGAATAATTTGACTCAAGTCAAGTAAACAGGCAAACTCTGAATTTGCAATCATGACAAAAAAATACCCCTAAAATGTTGTGGTCCTGTTCATGATTTCACTTCATCCAAGGTACAGTTAACATACTTTCAGCACTTCTCAGCACACAGACAGTCATCTGACATTTCAAGCAGGTGTTGTTAAAGAAAATAGATTTTTCCTAATAAGGACTTCTGGTGAATTTTATTCTGGATTTGAAGGCCACAATTTTATAAGATATTAAGTGATGGTTCTCAGATGTCTCAGTAACAGGTGATTCAAGCAATGTTAACCTATTTGAGAAATTCAAGTTAACTTACCATATCAAAGCCTTTTGTTAAGTCCTTATGACCTGAAGCATTTTATTATTCAATCTGTTTATCTCTAAGTCCAAGCATTAGCACAAACAAATTTTTAAAAAATCTCAGCAATATGAACATTCCTGGTCCTCCATGCAATGCAGCAGCTCCTACTCGTGGGCATTCTGCACAGGTGAATCCTTTCTAAGCCCACAGGCTGCAACAACAAAGCCGGGCATGTCATTAAAGGACAGCTGCATTTAGATGATAATGGCTCGTGCGAGGTGCAATTCCACCAAAGCCCTCAGGTGTTGACTGATGACATTGTACGTTTTACTCATATAAAAAGATGGATTTCAAATACCAGCACAGGCCATCTAGCACACAAACTCTTGGATAATGAACTATATAAAGGAAAATTACTATTTATGTGCTCAGATACTTTAATAATTACAAAATTAATTGAAAATCTGTGTGAATGCATGAACTGTAAAAATCAGGTTGACACAAGAAGACTCTACTCTTATATAAAATACCAACTTTTGAGCACCTACAGATTTCTTACAGGGATACTGCAGTGCATCCGGGCCCAGGGCTGCTTGTGCTGCACAAACCCAGGACAGTAAGGAATGACAATGGACTACTTTTGCTCGCTAGAGGTCCTCCACGAGCTGTAGTTGCATCAGCTTCAGGTTCTGTAGGTTTCGTGCTGCTGAGCGGCATCAGGCACCTGCAGCTCGGATTCTCTAAATACCCAAGACACCACCTCTCTCTGCATTCACCCAAACAGCTGCTCACACTTGCATTTAAATCAGAAATCTAGAGCCCAGCTGTAGGAATACTGTGGCAGTGACTGTCACGGGCGTGTCCCAGACTAGCAGTTGTCACTGACACAGAAGAGTTAATTAGCTTCAGCAGTGAAAGGTGCTTTCTGGTCCTGCCATGCAACTTGATTTTCGGCAGTAACAGCACAAAGCAGCCTCTGCTTCTATCAGCCTGAAAGCACAACTACATCTGAGAGCTGGTGTGGTTGTGGAAGCCACGGAACAGAGATTGTGATATTGCTATTTTTCTCTGAGGGAGAAAAAAAGAGATTAAAATGGAAGTGCTTCTGAATTAATTTCAGCAGGAATACTCAAGAGTACATGCAGCAAAGACAGGGGTAATGTGTGCAGTAGGGAAATTTGTTTTCCCAGTCAAGACTGTAAAGCAGAACATGGGAAATGCCTCAAAGATACCATCAGATAACTGCACTTACTGGTTATCAGCAGATGACAAATCCCTTTTCTGCCACTGAAGCACAGGAACCGGAACAGCACCATGGGCACACTGCAGCAGCCTTGCTTTCAGCTTACTTGGCTTTGTTGCAGACCTCTTCCCCATAACTAATTAAGTAGAAATAAGTAAAACTCAATCATCATTTTAAATGCAGCTCCATTAACTTAAGTCTGCTGATTTAAACAGGTCATGTATCCAACAAGATAGGGAGAACAACCTAACTGTGGCAAAGAGAGGCTTTATGTTTATGGACATTCCTAAACAGTACTGATTTAAAAGTAGCATTCTCCATTCTAATTCTCTGGAGTTTGAAGTTCTGATCTCCAAGCACTCTTGCTTCCCCACTGACAGACTTGCCTCACTGACAGCTGCATGGCAGGAGTCCCACTGCAGACCTTTGAGTGCCAGTTCTGAGCCGCCATCAGAGCTCCTGTTCTGCAGCACAGCACTATCTCCCTGGGAGGAACCATATGGGATCTCTTCCCTGCCATCAACTTGAGAAACAGCAATCTTGGAGGGGCAATGAACCCTTCCTTGGTCAGCTGGCAGACTTGGCCTAGGGCCCTGCTCGGTGGGTGGTGGGACAGACCTTGCTGGGCCTGTGTTTGCCAATGCTGCTGGTAATTTTGCCAATGCTGCTGGTAATTGCAGGCTTGGCACCAGGGTAACCCAGGCTGATGACAGCACCAATTACCCTTATCCTCCATCTCACCTTCCCACCTCCAGTGCATCCCTGGTAATTAGCTGGGAGGTACCTGCAGGCAGGGACCACATCTCTCATGTACAAGAGCCTGCACACCAGGGTCCAGGGGAGATTTGTGGGTGTCACTGTGACACAAATGATAACCTTGGCTTCTGGTTACTCTAAAAAATAACCCCTGCTTAAGAGATGTTAATGAAATGCTGTTTACTCAATGTCAAAACATGTTAGTATAAAGAGCTTGATTTTATTTTTTTAAGTAGATAACTATCAGATGCTCACAGGTTTTTACTTTCAAGGGATATAAACTATTTAATGGAGGACTGAAAGTGGCAAAATATTATTCAAGTAATAGAAACTATTTCCAAACCGTGTTTCCTTTTCTACTCAATTACTCATATCCCTCCACTGTTACACTCAAAGATTCTAGTCATAAGAACAACTGCTACAATGCCAAATGCCTTAATGAAAAGGTCCATAAGGACTGAATTCTGCATCACAGCCTCACTAAAACACTTCTCCAAGACTCTTAGTCCAACTTAGCTGTATTGGCAGTTCTCCCCTCCCTGTTCATAGATCCCCCTAAAGAACACCGCCACAATCCAACAACAATTGCAGAAACAAAAGCCAGGATGGTTTTCACATCATTCATTGAAGATTTCTTTGCCACTCGGTTGACCTTCAGATCAATCAGGTAAATTAGCTGAGCTGTGTTTTTCTGAAGCTATTGTATTGGCAAGAGCACCAACATGCATTCGAATGAAATTGTAAATACACCAGCACATATAAAACAAATACACCAAGTGTTGACTGAGGCCTGCAAAACCACAATTACTCAGATGATAGCATTGATAGGTTGAAAGATCAGGCCCTAAAAGTGGTGCAGGCTGTGAAAGCCATGTTCTGTCTCCAACAAGCTTGTCAAACTGGCTAGCCCATGCTGCTCTGTGCTGCAGTATCCTGTAGCAACAGATCACGGGGAGTTACTTACCCTAAACAAATACTGGGAAACTTTTTCTAGGTGTCCAACACATGCAGTTGCTACCTACAAGCAACTCTGACAAAGAATTCTGATCCATTTTTCCCATGTACTCTCAGGAGAGCTTCACTTCCACTCACAGTTATCCTCAAGGACACACCTCTCTTACCTAATCAGTGTACAAAGGAGCAAGAACCTCATTTTATATTCCTTTGAAGTTAATTAACCTTATTACTTCTAAGAACAAAACTTCAGTTGACTAGAAGTCTTTTGTTACCCTCAAGTACTTGAACTTGCTCAAGTATTTCTGAATTAAAGAATACCTTGAACACTCCAAGAAACAGATGCTAGGACAGAACAAGCCTTCCTCACAAAGAACTATTCTTTTCCATAGCATGGGGGCACAGAAGATTTGTAATGTGATGTGGTAAATACCAAAATGTACGCTTTGTACCACACAAGCCTACTCAGCAAGAACTCATACATGCCTGACTGTTCACAGGGAACTGTAAAAGGATCCATCCTATGTCAGAACTGATATCTGAAATCAGGGCAGGGCAGCTAAATGCAGATCGTCATGAGTAACCTGAGGAATGGGATTGTACAAGAGCACTGTAAAAAATAATAGTGAGACAGGACAATTAGAAGTGATTTTCCATTCATTACAGATGAGGACTTCTATTTTTACTGGATTTTAATGCCATTGAAGAAAACAAAGTGCTCTGAAACACTGGCTTACACTACTCTATGTCAAGTATTTAAACAGTTCTGGTAAATCGACCAAACAAAATTCGTGTTATTCAAAAGCCTTCACAAAAACTATGGTAAAGAATAGCCTGCTATTTGCAAGAATAAATATCTTCCTTTTAATCCAGAACTCAACCCATGTCTAGAACAGTAACATTATACCCATTGTCTCAGATTATCTGGGAAATTGCAGATTTATGTATTAAAGGAACATGAAGGTTTCTGTATTTGTTTCTTAAGTGGGAAATCAGTAAAGGGAAAAAGCAGTAAATCTACTAAACCAATCACGAGAAAACCCATTTCTGAGGAATGCCTGTGCATTTGAGACAACATGCACATGCTCTTGTATCGAAGGCAGAACCATAAATTGTACTTAAACCTAATCCACCTATGTTTGAGGTTTCTGTTCAAGCCTATTCTTGAACGCTGTGTAAACTGACATACATTCACCCACGTACCTAGAGATTATTGTGAGAGTCATACATTCTTCTTTCTAGAAATATACAGGAAAAGGTACTTAAAATAAGCAGTTAAAGAGATGAAAAGGAAAACACTGCACGAAAATAGCTTCCATGCGTTTTCATGATTTTTCATTAGCAGTTTAGAACCTAATGTGCCTTCACCTGTGGTAGATTCAGGAATGACTATTTCCTGGCAGCTAGCTGCAGATGGCAGAACCTTTCCTCCTACATAATGATGCTTTTGGGATGGTTTATTACCAGTTTTGTAACACTCACTTTGGTGTATTAAATCCTTCTACTGCTCTCCCACGTGTACATAAATCCATCTTCATTCTTGGGTGGACACAATTGCCCCCATTCCCTCAGGCTGCTTCATGACACATGGTCTTCTGTTCTGCCACCTGCAAACACTCCAAAATCTTCTGATACCTCACCCATGACTTGTTGATGTGCATCCCAGTCTGCATCACCTGAGCACACCCATGGCACATGTACACATCACCGGCACTTCCAGCAGCTTTTCAAAAGGAGAAAACATTCTGGTTAAATGTGCATTGGAAGGTCTCTTAGTCAATACATCCATAACATTAAGCACGTGGTAATGTGTTTTGGTGAGTTAACAACATTGTTGACCCATGTCATTGCTTTTCTATGACACAATTTAGATAACGCAATTTGGGAGGGCTTGCAGATCCCGGATGCTGGATGCACACCCTGAAAGCATCCTGACTCTGTGTTGTCATCTGACCTCCTAACTTATTCTGTGGTGGGCAAAACAAACAAACAGCTCTGCAGACATGCAAGATGATGGAAGAAACAGCACTTGGATCTGGATGAGCTGGGAACTGGAACATAGGGGTTGCCACACAGCGCCCCAGTGGACAAAGGCTGATAACACCCTAACCTCTATCAAGAGCCACTCATAACTTTGCAGGCTGCAGTCAGCAAAAAAACAACGAAAAGATTGACAGCACCAATGCTATTATATGATTTTTTTAATTCTTATGTGGATGATGATCAGGGATTATAGCTAGGTTTGGTACAGCCACTCCCTACTTCAATCTAAAGGTATAGCTTGGCATTTTTAGAAGTGTTCACAGTAAAACAGACTTTCCAACCAGGAGATCCAGCATGCCAGATTATCAATTGTGGTGTTTTACTGCAACCCACTGTTTGCTCTTGTGTCAGTACACGTGTACTTATTTTCTTAATATGCATTTTAATATGAGGCTTGCTATGCAAGTTGCATGTTTTTTTCATGAAGCAGCAAAACCAGCTGATGATCTGACTGACTGGTGAGCTAAGTGATACAAGACACTAAAGATCAGAACAAATACTTGATTTTCATATCGTATTTGTTCCCATTGTACTTAGTTTAAGGGCAGCTGTGTCTGAGCCCAGAACAAATCACTGCTAGTTAATAAGCCTTGGCCCTTGTTTGAAAAGGCAGCAGAATATCAGAATGTAAGTAATACAACAGAAGCCACAGTTTAGTATGACACTGCTGGCTCCTTGGTGTCACTACTAAGGGTCCCTAAACAGATGAGGAACATCAAGTATTTCTTATTTTTCTTCCTGCCCCTGCTTCCTGCAACCTCCATCAAGGGGCCTAAGTAATGCATTTGGTAAGCAGATCCATAAAAGAAAGCAGAGGACAGACACCACCAGCTCCATGTCACCCAGCCAGGATGACAGCAAAGCTTATTTCCAGCAATGCAGGCACTGTGCAGCTGCAGAAACAAACTGCTCTACCTCACCACAGTGAGGATACGGAGGCACGTGTCCTTTCCACTGGTTGCAGGACTGGATATGCACAGACTGCTGACATAAAGACTTACCCAGACAAATAGACTCTTCCCCTTTCACACTCTCATTTACCCATCTCAGCTCCCTTGCTGTGCTTACTGCTTTGATTTCTCAATTCTCTAATCTTTGAGAAGCAAATGGAATCTAATAAAAATCTTCATTAAATCAGTGGTTCAGAATATTCCATCCTGCTGACAGCAGAACAATTTATCATGCTATGCCGACAACAAAGCAACATAGAAGGACTAAGAAAATCAAAACAAATCCGCAGATGACCATGTGGCCTACACACATTTTTTTGAGTTCATTTGTTCCACTCTGGACACTGGCAGAGAGTTGTTTTCCAGGACACCCACTCCTTTCTTTTTTGTATGGTGGAATTAAACAATTAGCTCAACCTCCACCATATTTAACGTTTGTTTTAGTAAGCAGAAGAAACCTTCCACAAATGGTTATGACTGACTAGCATTGAGCTCCCCTTCTAGAACTAGAGTCAATATTCTTTAGTTCTTTCTTCCTGTCTTCCCCCTTGCTCATTCCGAAGTTTAAACAACTGCCTTCAGCCTACTTGCTGCGACAAGCAGCTGTTTTTGGCAAATAAAGCTACTGAAGGGCATTTTAAATTGCACCAAAGGGCACTGTCAAACACTTGCAACTTATGGATCAATAAGCCTGTCAAGATATCAAACAGCATATGGGTTCGTGGTCTAAAGAACGCTATGTAGTGTTAAAGACAAAATCACTACCTTCATAAAAGCAGAACTGCCTGATTATGCAAGTTGTCTCCAATACAGACATTGTGTATTCTTTGGAGGGTAAAGTGGCAGGGGAGGTCCACATACATTCCTCTAAAAGCCCACTCCCACTGTCTGGGAGGGAATGTGTGTTGCTAGGACATTCTTCAGGCTTCTGAGAGTCAGCATCATCTGCAGCCTACTGCCATAAACTGCGGAAGAATGACAAGCATCTCAGTAGAAGCCTCTGTGTGCGTGTGTGTGTGTACACACACTTGTGTCTGGAAACGTAAATGCAGTCAGCCTAATGTTATTGGAGATCCTGGCCAGAGCTCCCAAAATCTTCAGGACCCATTTCTTCTTCCTAGGGATAGAATCATACATGGCATGGAAGCAGAAAGAGCAATGAAAATCATTGCTCTACACCCACAGTGCCGTGGTTACAGTCTCAAATAGGTCATGGGAGCCTAAATTCAAAGTCTGGGGATTTCTGCAGAAATATAAACCTACTTCACAGCAAGAATAATTTCAACCCCTCTCCCCAAAGGTACTTAGTTTGATAATTATGTTATTGAGAGCACGAACCAACTTGCAAACCTAGAACCACACGTGACCTTCCATATTCTGCGGCAGCCCTGCGAGCTCCACAGAGCCGAACGTGCCGTGGGACCTCGGAGCTGTTTATACCGTGAACCCAGCACGGGCGATTCCTGTCACTCCACATTAAGCGCAAGCGTTGCTTTGTGCTCAAGGAAATGCTTTCTGCAGAAAGCGGACAGCGGTGCAATGCAAACGCCAGAGTTCCGTCCTTTACACAGCAAGCTTTCTCCAGCACGGGTGGAAATAGGTAACACACAAACAGAAGATCAATGATTGCTCCCAAGCACTTCATTTACATCCCAGAAGCATTTGCATATTCCAGAGTGCTTAGGCTACCCGATGAACACTCGGTAACAAAACGCACCACCCCCGTTCCGAGAGAGCAGGGTCTCCTTGGCACTACGGCCGCCCAGTGACCCGCGCAGATGAACACCCGTAAAGCACGAGTGATTCCAGCAGCCTTTTGTCACAAGCCCAGGCATCCTCTTGGCGCAGCAGACCCGACTACTGCTGTAAATGACAGCATCTGATCCACAGAGGGCATCAAGTGTATCACCACCTTTTCGTTCCACTCCCCTGCTCACGCTCGTTTTGGCCAAGCATCACGGTGGGTGTGAATCACCGACTTGCCGCAATTGCTGATCACAGCTAATGAGCTGGGCAGAAAAGAGCTCGCAACAAATCTCTGCTGAACGCAGCACCTTGTTCGTGACCCAAGACAGCTCTGAAAGCTCAGACTGACAATACAATTACAGGATATTGAAAGTTGCCCCATATTTTTGCTTGCCATAAGCACACAAATATGATTTAGCTGCAGCCTTGCCAACTGACCTTGAAGTGTTTATCCCTTTCAAATGTTTTTTCACCTCCATGCTGGTTTTGTTGCACACTCTTATGACATACAAACTTCTGGAGTTTCATAATCATCAATTCTGGCACCGTTCTTTATATTTCGCAAAAATCTCTGCAAACAGGATGTGCTGCAAGACACAAGAAGCATTTCAAGCTAAGCAATGAAAAAGCTCATCATCAGCTACACTCTCCCTGTGAATGGCTTATGGCTGGAACAAGCATGTCCATATCATCCATGGCTGCTATTTCTCTTAAATAGTTCAGCTTGCTAAGAAACTTCAGGTGTTATTAATTAGAGCTTCTTAGGGCTTCACTAATGTCCCATGATAATTAAAAATTTAGCAAATGACACACAAGGCTTAATAAACATACATGCGACTCATTGTTTATACAACATACATCTGCATTTAGGGGCTTTTCATCATCTTTTCAGTGTACACAGCAGCTAAGAAGCCATCCCAAAGCTTTGTGTTACAAAGCTGATGTGTTATCAATGACAAATGCTGTAGCTCCAATCTGCCAGCTGGCATGACTGTACAATAGAGTATTGAGAACTTGGATCACTGCATGGGAACAGGAAGGGCTATCTTCAAGTCTTATCCCCATTCCAGGTCAGGAATCCATGCAGACGTCTGTGCTGGGATGTGGTTGCACACCCCACATGACAGGCACAGGTCTGTGTCAAGGTATGTGACACAGGACTCGCTCCTTTGCAAATTCTCTCACCATGACATCAATGAGGGCAGCAAGTGCAACTCTACAACAGGGTTTGATTACTATTGAGTGTAAACACTTATGTGCTGCAGCAACAGCAACCACAGGGTTTGACTTCCCCTAGCCACAGTGTTCAGACATGACTGCAGTATCTGGCACGCACGGCAGCATCTGAAGTGCTGTGAGTGTGATACCCTGTGATAAGTGACTTACCATAGCTCAGTAAGCTCATGGCTCCATCAGGAGCTGTGTTCACCTCATATCAAATGAGACCTATAAAAATATCCAGCTACCACATCCCTAGCTGTGACACTCACATGTCCAAAACCAGGCACATCAGCTTGGGTGCAGCATTACAAAGAGAAGAATTGTGATCTGGCCATCTATAAATGCCAAGCACTGGTTCATTTTCCCCATCCCCGTATGCCCACTGCAATGTTCTCTTGAACATTCCCAGTCTTGGAGTGTGTTCCCTTCTTTGGTCACTGGCAGCTGCTGTTCAGAGCATTAGAACCAGCACACCTGAGCTGCTTCATTGCTAAGGGTAGGTCAGCAGCCCAGGCCCCCCACACCCTGCTCTCCTAGGGTGGGCTATAGCAGTGCTCGACTGCTCTGACTTCCATCAGTAGCTCGGCAGCGGCTCTTGCATTTCCAAGATCTCTCTTGCTGATACACAAGGAACGGTCACAGATTTGCATAATGCATTCCAGCAAGTTCAACTGGATACAACAGTGTAACAGAAGCCCATGGAGGGTGGTAATACAGGGACACAAAAGAGCTACATACCACTCTGAGGAACAATTCCAATTCTTTTGGTAGCTAAAAGAAAAAAGAATTGTGCCTATACATTTCCAGGTGACAATCGCATAAACACTGTCAGCAACAGCGTAATTTGCTAATAAATCCCAGGTAGCCATGTATTATCTCAATTTGTGTCTCAAATACAGGTCAGGTTGATGCAAGTGGTATTTGTGGTCTCAGAGTTCCTTTGCTTCCTGTGTAGCTGCTGGAGATGTGCCCTGCACCTTCATCCATTACTCCACTATTCTGACTTAGAAATTTCATTCTCATGCTCTTGGGAACAGCTTGTGGCATCACTTACATTTGCCAAGTCATTGCACCATTTTTCATTTGATTTTAGTAAAATTGTCTTTAATTCAAAGGGAATCAAAGTAACTCAAGAGGTCACCTTTTCTACACTGTGGTATCTCACCAGATAAACATAACTGGAAACTCAGTTTTCCATGCAAAGTGCACACCTTGTTTGTGGATACAGCCAACTCCCTAATGCTCTTTAATTCTTAGCATCTGAGCCTACTGGACATAATTCTTACTCTTATTTCCAATTCTTCCTGTCCCCCCACTTGTCATTCATGCATCAGGTACAATATAGCCTCCCAAATGCTATAAAATCACTTCCAAGACATCAAACTACTTTTGTAGTTCAAACACATCTTATACATTGACAACAACACATATCTCAGAAGAAAAAAAAAACCCATCCATGTAGTATTTCAGTGGTAAACTTCAGACACAGTTAAAAACACAGCACTGCATTCATACTTGGAATTTCTAACATTCCATTATTCCTACTAGTTTTGTCTGGTGAAAGCACAGTGGGATACAATTTCTGTGCTTAGATGGCAAGGGTTTGGAGGTTCCTCATAATTTTAAGACAGATGACTTTCTGTTCAGTACACCAACTTGGAAACAGAAAGCCCCCAGCGTAGTTAATACAGACAGACCTTAAACCTTGTTTATTTAAGAACTTGTTATTGGATTAGTCGAGATTTGCAACATCACAGCACACAAGCCTGTAGGGAACAGTACCAGAAGCTGTGGGCAGGACAGCAAGAAGAACAATCATCAAGCATCCCCCATTACATGCTGGAACACACCCTATAGAGAAAACTCTCCTTACTTAAGTCTTAGGAAATATAACCCTCTCTCAAAAGCCATGACAAATCGCTGTGACAGACTCACTCTGTAATTGCCTTCTTGTTTCTCCATTTGGAAGAGAAAGCTTTTGGCAGTAGTTTCCTCATGATAATTGTGCCAATTTATCAGTGAGAAAAGGAACACCACTGATAATAACAGCAAAATAGCACAGCACCTTCAAGTTCTTCTACTTTCTCTTTTTTTCCCCCATCAACTCCCTCATTTTCTAGGAATCCATTTCCTCAGTTTATTAATGAGAGAGCAGAACAGGTATGTACCTGAAAGCAAACATGTATTGCTGCCACAAAGTAGTTAAAAACATGGTTTACAATAACAACAATGAATAACAGAGCAGTGAAGTTGATTTTGCTCTCTTGTATGCATAAGGCAGAGCAGTCCTCATCTACAGGCAGAATCTGATTCCAGGGTATCTCTGTTCCAGAAACAATCAGTGCCACAATCACCTCTGCCTATCAGGGGATCCAGTTGCAGGAAAGGGTTTCTTTAGTGACTGCAGTCCTAGGCGTGGTGAATACTCAGCCTTGGCAGAATATAGCTCCCACACATTTCAAGTCTCTGCTTGGGTACTTTTACATCTACAGGGTAAAAATCTGCCAAGTTTCACATATATATGTATATTTTCTTCAATAAACTACTCCACTATCAAATGCCAAATCATGCTTTTCAGAATAGAGGCAGTACAGTAAAACTTGACTGATTCTTAACATTTTATATCTGCATGTTGGTAAAGTAGGGTATTCTTCCTGATCTCCCTTTTCAATTGGCCTACATATTGTAGCCAAAATCATGTCATTACAATTCCAAAAACGCATGGAAAAATCTCAATTCAAACTCAAGAGAGAAAATACTGTAACATGCTCAAAGACAGGATTTTAGGATGCAAAGCAGTTATAACAATAGATGGCACTATCACTTTCTTCTGTAATTAATACTTATCATTGGTATATTTATGCTAACATCATTCAGGACAAAAAGACGTAGATTTTTCATCCACTTATAGCATTTTTCTTGCTACACAAAACACCTGCACCATCTTTGATAAAGGATGACAGAGTTTACTTAAACACAGCTTAAGAACACAATTATATGAAACCTAATTAATTCTTTTGAAAAGAAACTTGTGCTGAACAGTAGAAACCAGCAGCAAACAGAAAATACAACAGACCAGTTTTCAACAGCAAAGCAGAGGGGAGACAAAAAGATAGTCAAAACATTTAATGTTTGACTGATACTGAACTGAAAAGGAGCTTAAGTTACTGCATCCACCTCAGTGTTCAAGCAGCCTTCCTGGCACAAGCCCAAACCGAAGGAAGAACCACCTGACATGGAGCTGGAAGGCTTTGCCTCTCCTCATTAAAGACTCACATTTCCTGTTCTACTGAAAGCAGCACCCAGAAGTGCATTCCTCAGTGCTGATGTTAGAGATAGGAGCTGGCATCGCTTTGGTGAAGATCCCTAAAAATATAAATCTATCTGACACATTAAAGTACGAGAGAAGAACTGCAAGTTGCAGAAGTTATTTTGGGAAATAAACTGCCAAGCACCAGCAAACACTGCCCAGTGACAGGACTGAATGGCAGGGTAGAGAGGAGACCCAGTATCTGTATCATGCTTCCAGTGGTATTGCAACACAGGTGCCAATAACCAGACATGTCATGCTTGATTTCACACCGAAGTCACAAAAAGCATCAAGACCTCTAAAATACCCCCAAACACACTTGATTTTTCATTGCTTCTTAAGAACACAATAAATGCAGACTCCTCATTCCCTAAAAAGCCACCACCCCAATCCCCTTCTGTCAGGCAAAGCAGAGGTCAACATGTTAAAAACATCCCCACCATCACTGGGGTCACCACTTACCCCTTATCCTCTTTTCAACACGCAGAACAGGTTCTACAGGCTCACAACTTCAAAATTTATTCTCTTGCTCTGTCAAACTGAGTCCATCAGCGGTCTTTAAAGTCTAGAGCTCCTTCCATTCTCCAAGCTGAATTTTGTTAGTACCTCCCAGTTAGACTCTTGAAGCCTTTTCCCCAATTTTGGCATTATGAAAACAGCAGAAATCAAGTGTTACATGATACCTGTGTCCATTGCATTACCCAGCGCAAAAGAGCACTAGGAAACCTACTCTAGTTTACAACTTGATCTTGAACTAAATGTTGATAATATTAATGAAAAATTAACTCTAATAAGAGCAAAGGAACCAGCCAGGAGAGATGAAGTAATTCACCCCAAAATGCTATCATGAGTTGGAGTTACTCTAAGACCCTAACTTACACTATAGAAATCACAAAAAGCACAGCCCTTATTGAAAATTACTCTGCAAACAGAACTAGCAATTTACCATGAGCTCGATTCTGTTTTCATACACCTAAGTATCAACAGCTCCATAGCATGGCGGCACCAAGCCCACTGGCTGCAAGTTCAAACCTGCTTTTAGTCTGCACTCACAGCTGGAAAAAACATCAGCTGTGCACCTTCACCTGTGCCAAATACATTTTGTAAGCAAGCCAGGTAAAATGCAAGACACAACCGTGGCAGTTTGGTAGCCTAATTACTAGAGCCAATCTCTTATTGTGCCTCACTGCAGAAAAAAAATATAAAAATCCAACCATAGAGCCACATAAAGGAACTGTCCCTGCAACAGCAGCTTAGAAGTCTGTAGAATTACTTAGGAGATGCACAGGAATGTGTAGATACTTACCGAAACAAACATCTCAAGGCAGTGTAACAAAATAAGGGGAGGGGAAACATTGATGTAACCTCATAGCTCTTCAAGAATTAAAAAAACCTCCCTCCATTATCTAGTACTTGAACTCAGATACAACCTAAATTTAACCTTTGCCCATTAAAGCAAACATAGTTATCAGCTGGGAAACGTAAAAGATGTGTTACCATGAGAGAACAGAACAGCAGCAATAAACACCACCATCTCATCTCTTCCATGGGCTCATTTTGTGATAGAAACAGGGCTTCAGTCATACACATCACATTCACAACTTGGTGTCCATTAGCAATATCATACAGTATAACTGGAAAGCAGTAATTTAATTTCAGGTCACAGTTGTCTTCGCCTCAAATATATACACACAAGAAAGAAGGATGTACTAAAGCAGTAGAGACTTAAGTAACTCATAACTTGGCTGACTGATGCCTAAAGCAAATAGCACTTCTCTACTCCTTGCTTCAACTCCACTCATTCAAGCCTGATTTACAGACTGAATCCCATTAGAAAAAGTGGAGCTAACAAATGCCTATGTCATCGGGAAAAGAAAGCTACCCAGTGCCACCAAGCTGTGCTAGTGCTCACACCAGAGGGGATGCAGTAACTCTGCTAGAATAGGACATGTCCAACTACTTCAAATTGTTGAGGTAAATACTACCAATACACAAGTCTGTTTCATGACCGTATCCTGTGTATTCCACAACTGTGTCGCGTTAAAGGATTGCAAGGAAAGGAACTATGAGGAGACAACTCCTTTTGGAGAGGAGTTGCACTGT
This sequence comes from Rhipidura dahli, assembly GCA_013399225.1. Lineage (NCBI taxonomy): Eukaryota > Metazoa > Chordata > Aves > Passeriformes > Rhipiduridae > Rhipidura > Rhipidura dahli. Next base: position 290,446 of record VXAC01007871.1, read on the forward strand.
TTTTAACAACTAAAAATAAAATGCTTGGTGCCAGGGAACAGCACAAGTTGATCCATCTGCAGGGTTAGGCACACACCTCACTGATGTACAGCGCTGCATTCCCCCCTTCCCATCTCCGCAGTGTTCCTTTCCCCATTAACAAGAAATGTCACACTGGCCAACCCCATTTGAGACAAAGAGAAGTGTTTCTTCTGACACCTGATATTGATTTCACACATGAAGCACACACAACACAAGATCTCAACAATGTCATTGCTACTTCTCCCTCAGCAGTACCCACTAAGCAGAAACTGCTACTGTGCTTGCTCACCACAGCCTACTAAGAGACAGATGACCATCATTCACAAAGGAAGTTGCATCCACTCCTACTGCACTGCGTTATGCACAGCCATTGCCTGTCACTCAGGAATTGTCCAAAATACATGTTTACCTGTCAAACTTCACACCATGTTCCTAAAGAAATACCACACAGCAGTGTTACCTCCCATTGTGTTGCAAGACTTGAAACCCAGAATAGCCTTTCACCTCTAACGAAGAGCATTCGGGAAAGACTTGGTTAGTTTCTGCCTTTTTCTTCCTGTATTTAAGTTTGCATTTGTAATTTGGGATTTGCAGTAGGTTATGAAGGAAAAGGCTTGCAATCAAAGTCACCTGGAAAACAGCTATAGGTTAAATTCAGCAGATGGGCTCCGACCAGAAAGGGATTTCAGAGGATCAGCTTCTAAGATGCAAGCTGTCATGCTTTTATTTGCAGTGATGAATGACATCTGAACTAGATCGTGTATTGCTGCAGCTGGCATAGGCAAGGGACTTGCTCATACACAGCTTCAAATTTTATATACAGCACACCAAGCAGAACAGCCATATCAATAAAAAAAGCTCTGTTTGAAAGCAAAACAACACATGAAGAAAACAATGCTCTATCATTTTATGTTAAAGTTTCCCCTTCTGTGGAGGGCTGAATCTTTGTGCTATTTTAATGCTCGGCTACCATTTTGCAAAAGCACTTGAATGAACACTGAAGGACAAAGCTGCCGTTCTCAAAGATGCAGCTTTTTGCAGCAAGGTAGCCCTGAGATCTTGATTCTGTTGATTCAGTGTCTCTTCATATGAGTGATAGGAAACATTATCTGTCAGCAACATTGGGACTTCATCTGTACTGCCAAAGCAAGGAGGTCAACAGCATCTGAGTGGAACCCATGGACAGCCCATATCCTCGCTACTGAGGATACAGCCAGAACAGGATACACTATTAAATGAGCTACAAAAGCTCTCATACCCAAATTCACAGGGCTCAAGTCTGCTTCAACTTGCTAAATTTTGCTTTTGAAGAAAAACTAGAGAGTGACTTCCAGCTGCTTTATTGTTTAGATGACCCAGATCCTGTTTTTAAGCACAATTGCTCAGCTGAGCAATGAACTGGCTTCTTTGGGGAAAAAGAATTATGCAGAGCATTTAGACTGATTATAAGACACCTCCTTTCATTTCTGAATTCAGAGAAGTCAGGCAATGTTAAGAAAAACTGGTCACGAAGATCAAAGGAGAAGGGAAGGCAATTAGCAGATTGTTTCTTTTGAAGAAGGATAAGTGCCAGTTTCCCAGCTTTTGTTGATAAGAACAAACAACAGCCATATTTTAAGGGGCTCCTAGGAAACCACTGCAAATCACAGGGACATCAGTTTGAAGCTTGTGAAAGATACCTGCTTACTTTAGAATCTGAATTTGTGGGAAATATTTGCCTATTACAACAAGGCAGGAAAGTCAATATTCTAATTAACAGAGATAAGGCAAAAATATCAAAGAAAGCACAGCACAGTCTGCACAGAGTAAATTTGGAAAGCTGACGCTAAAGAAAGTACACATTAGGTGTTGACTGCTACTTCTCACTGAAACCCAAGAAAATAAAATATAGTGAACCCTATACCCAGTCTGCCTTGCTTACTGCACAGATTAAGTTTGATGTGGAAGGCCCCACTTCCAATTGAAGATGCAAATAGCAATGAGCCAGACAGGGAGGGCTTCGCTGATTTTACACATTCCATGAAGCAGCAAAAGCTCTCCAAGTCATCTTTGAAAAAGAGAAGAGCTGCAAAGGCATGAGCTGACTAAACACGGGTATTACAGTGATAAAGCAGGAGAAGATGCACAACCACAGACAGATGACAAAAAATCTTGTTCGGGACATCAAGCAGCAAATTGTGGCCAGGGTGTACTGGGTGGTAAAGCAAACCAAGACACTACTGGCTACTGCACAGAGAAGTTTCCTGGGTGTACAAAATCCCATCTAACCAGGAACAGGACAGTAGTTGTAGCTTGTGCTGTTGTTGCACTCTCTCCTCAGCACCATCAGATGAAGGACACCACAGCCAAGAGGAAATCATGGCTAAGTTTTGGTCTGTACTCGAAGAATTCCAAAATGTATTCAGCTAAGCTATAACGCAGCTGATGCTGTAAGACAACACGTGAACCGAAGCAGAAATGCAACTACCTCTTACTAGCTAAATGTTCTGTCTTCAAATACATGGACAGAAATGAAGCTCCTAATTATCCTTTTAAGTTTTGTCTCCAAGAAGGAACTTGAGGCTATACTGGATCCAAAATTAATAGGAAAGTGGGTGAATTCATTATGCGAGAATGGAAAAGGCAATGTGGAAGACAAAGATGGAGCTGGCATTTGCAATGTCAGGCAGTGAAGAACATCACACATGAGAAAAGACTATTTTGGATTTCAGTTAAACACAGAACTAGGTAACAAAAGCAGATAACAGAATTCACCATTCTGTTGGAGATAGAGAATGGTACTGAATACTGAAAACATGATGAAAACAAAGCTGTAGTTAATACTGCTAACTTCCAAAGTAATGAATTCACCTATAACTAAAGCTCAAAAAATGCAGGTCACAAGGGTTGTAGGAGATGCACTGCAAGTGTTTCATCCAGGGCTTCCTAAAAGAACCCCAAACAAACCCTCAAAAATCCAAACCACATATTCCAAAAAACCAACTAGCTATACAACACAATACCTCACTCCAAAAATGCCCAAACCAACAAAAAGAAAATCAGTCCAATTTCAGTCACATTGCTATTTTGCCCATGAAGTTGTTATTCAGGGCATAGCCCTTCCTTCCTTATTTGTATAGACTTCTGATGTACCGTGAGAAAAGGCAGCTTTTCAGTCAGGTCACCAGGGAAGAGCAGCCTGTGCTGTGACTTGACAAAAAGCACTGCTGCATCGAGAAGGATCACAGATCTAACATCCCGCTCTCAAATTATCTCTGTGATGCAAAGAGCAGCATCAACACCAAACCAGGGGCTCATACAACATATGACTGTGGGACAGGTGAGGTGCCAGGGCCAGATTTTTGACTTTGATTAACGGATCGTTTGTGAGAAGGGAAAAGGAAAAAAAGGGAGAGGATCTTAAATTTGATGTCTTTACATTAGGAACAGCCAGCACCCTTTGCATCAAGAGAATTATGTGCAAGGGTAGCAAGGCACCCAGTCATTGACATCTGAGACTGATTCTGACTACTCAAGTGGCTTGGACAATCATAGCCTGATCCATCCCTTCAAGGTGGTGTTCTCTTCATCCCCATTCTTCTCCCAGACTGTCACAGCTCCATCAAAAACCATCTGATGTACAAGTTGACAAATACATACACTTTTTATTTAATATAAAAAGTCACTCAGGCTCACTTTGGGGAAACAATCTATCCCGTCACAAACAGAAAAATCACATAACTTGCTTCTAGCAGTGCTTCTCTCCTCTGGCACACACAATAACTGTGGAAAGCAGGCAGGGATGTAAATCTAGGATTGTTGTGCTTGGCACTTCACTCTCCCAACACAAACACATTATCCCACAGCACTGAAAGCAAAGGTGATGCTCTGAGGAGCCTGAACATTAAATACATTACCTGTTTCATGTTTAATTCAAATAACTCCTTCACCAAAAAACCTCAACCACATTACTGGTAGCTATGAACAACACTGGCATTGTATTATTCTGAAGTACTAATAGTAACACGGCTGAAAACCCACCTAAAACCCCCAGTTTTTGAAAAAGTCATACAAGAAATCCAACTTCCAAGCCTATTCTGGAAGAAGTACGTTTGACAAGGGAAATCCAAATAAATATAGTTATGGACAATTGGTCAATATGCAGCTGCTAATCCACCTTCAGTTCAGGTGTTATCTTCTCATTTCAAATGAATTCAGAACAACATTGAGTTTGGAAGCCCACACTAGAACTGCCCAGGTATGAAAGCTGCAATAGGTAATAAAAAATTTAGCACCCCACTTATGCTGTAGGGCCTGCACACCTACAGGATCCATATAATTTGCATCTGTTGCTGAAAGTGGTCTTTTCAGTTTAGGTATCTGGTTTAAGGATCAGTAGACAATTAACAATTGATAAGCAGCTCAAATAGCTCACTTGATATCTTTGTCTCTGAGCACGCTCCTGCACTGTCAGTGTTTCAGTTCGCTCTCTCAGCTACACTGAACAATAACTCCAAATCAAAACAGGGGCAGCTGCACTAACAATATCAATAAGAAAATTGCTTCAGTGCTGCCTTAAAAAACCACCATCAAATAAATCAGCATTTATTGGCTACATTTCCATTAACCTTGAAGACTTAACACATTCTCTTATAAACAAGTTATTAGCAGTAGATGGTGTTCTGCAATGCTTGTCAACTGCTCCTTAACTGCATTTTAATAATTGAGAATGGAAAACTTTATCACGGTGCACTAGAACCTTGTCAGAATGAAATGCTGGGGAGCCAAAATTTGCTTTAGTTTGGTGTTTTATTTTAGTATGAGAAAGGATTCTGGCCCTTTAGTTTCTTCTAATTGAATTATTTAAACTATCTAATAGGCTTTTTAATTTTTTAAAGGCAACACACAAGGTAGGAAGCAACTTGGTTAAAAAAAGGCCAAGTCAGTTGCTACATAAATTACATCAGGGACAAATCCAAAAGCAGTGTGTGTGTCCATCAGAGTCAGAGCTCAGGAAACATCACACTGCAGTGTGCCAAGCAGCTTGGAGACCATCACATTTCTTCCATACACCTCTTCATTTTTCCACAAGGGAACCAGCGTGTCTCACTCACGAGAAGGATGCAGCTTTGTGGAACCTCAAGATCACATTTCTAGAGAAGAGGTTTAGAACCAGCTCTCCCAACTGACAGCACACAAATTGCCCCAGCTATATAACTTTTATCTCTTCACCCATCATCATTTAAGAAAATTAAAAGGCAGATGGTATTGGTGTCAGTGATCAAAAACACCAAGAAAATACGATTGAAAAACACAAGGTGTTCTGATGATTAAAATTCCTCTAAATACATAGCCACTTTGTATCTCCCATTTGATTTTCCTTCTGCAAGTCATATCCATTTTCCCTATGAATCTTCCTATTTTATAAGGCCCTTTGAGGAAATAAATTTGAACTAAGAAACACTTGGATTAACCAGGCCTTACTGGCCTTCCTTCATGAATAAACAAGAAGCTCTTCCCGAACTGTGAGAGAAATGCATTCTATAAAATCAATGTGTTTCTTTGTTGTCAGATAAAAAAAAAAAAAATCCAGCACAGAACCAAAGCATTTTGTTCTAGGCTACTTGCACTCAGCACAGCTTTTAAATCCTGAACTTCTAGAGAAAGGAATTAACGCTGCCAGACAAAGGAGCCTCAACACTCATGACACACCTCTCAAAAATTACACTGAAATCACCTACATGAAGCACTTTTGCCTTGCTCAAACTCATGACATGGAGTGGATTTAACCAAAAGAGGAATACATTTATTTATTTTTCCCCTTGGAGCTTTAAGGAAACTCAGAGCCTTTTGCCTTCTTTTCCCCACTCACCTGAATTAAAGCAGGAAGGTGTTAAAACTAAAGAACCAGTTATACTCGTGGTTTAGGACCCTGGATAAGAACAATGCAAGACAGAGTAAAAAGAAAACACAAGAGTGTTTAGGCTGCCCCTGTCACTAATAGCTTTTATGATATTTCCTAATGTAAATGAAGTTGCTTATTAATTCTTTCTCTCCCCTAGAGTCTTCAGAAAAAATTGTTGAAACAAACTTCTTGCACAACTGCAAACACAATTTGTTTTCTGTGAATACTTCTCTTTCAAAACAGAATTGTGGGAGAGAGAGGAACCACCTTCTCTGAGATAGAAGAACTGCTCAGCAGAAGGTGCTTCTCATGAAATAGTGAAAAGAGGAGTGCTCAGCTCTTCCTCCATCGGGTCCCACGGCTACAAACCAGCTGTGACTCATGGAGCAACACTAACTTCCAGTGAGTCCTCAGTCCCAAAGGCAATAGGAAGGCCTGGTCCCAGGGCACCCAGCAGGATAGACAAGAACATAGGCCAGGGTTAGTCAATAGTACTGTACCCATAGCCCCACCCTCTACCTCCATGCTTGATGTGGATTTAGAGGAGCCCTTTTTGGGGAAGACTAGTGGGGGGTGGCGGGGGGAGGAAAGAAGAAATATTATCATGTTCTACCAGAATCTCCCATTACTCAGATGTTCCCATGATCATCTAAGGAGCAGAAACCAAAATCCCAGCCTATACTCAGTGCTTGAATCACTAGCATCAGTCAAATCAATAGACAGTAAGAGCAATGCATAAGTGAATATCAGGATGGACCTTCTCAAAAATACATCTCCTGTTTAATTCATATTATTCAGAGCTTGACACATTTTTATTCCTAATAAAATAGTACTGCTGACACGCCAGGCTTCATGGAACTCTTCTTTCATAATCACATGGTTGTGATAAATACAACAGAGATAAAAGACCAACTGATTTTGGATCAGGAATTTCAAATGTATTAATAAGCAGTGCTGTAAAAAATAGATTCTGCAAGTTACAGAGACTAAGTACAAGACTCTATACATATCAGTTCTTCAGCTAATAAACTATTTTTGGACTATGCTGGTCAAGGTTGCAATGTGAATAAAGGGGGAAGACAATCTAATGAGATATAATTGATTAAAAATCTGTTTCTCAAATCAGATGAGACTTAGAGACAGCACGTGTGCCAAAAAAGCCACACATCAGAAAGCCTCAGGTACCCCTAAATCATACCAACTTCTATGGGGAAAAACATGCAGCTTTCCTTTCCCACTTGTATCTGCAGGTTTTCTTTTCCAGGGCCATTCAGCACACAGGTTTCTTCTTGAGATCCAAGTTGACTCTTTACTGACCATGAGCCCTGAAAAACAATTCTTGGGTTCTGACCACTGACCATTTTTAAGTGCACAGTTATACACAGCACTGGCCAATCGTAATGAACTCTGCTTACAGCTGAGAACATTCAACTCCCCAATGCACAGGGGCATCTATTATCAGCAACAGGCTGAGACTCTGGCTAGGAACTCTGGGCTGATGCTGAGCACACCAGAGCTGAGGTCAGTACATGCTTACAGCATTGTTGCCAGAAGACACTTGCACAATTTCAACAATTGATATGGCCTCCACACTATTAGAGAGAGACCATGAGTTCACTTGGATGGGATGAGTCAGAAGAACACAAGTGAGCTTCCCTTACAGCTCAAGGAATTTATCAACACAAAGAATAAATATAGCATAATTTTTTCTATGGTTGCCTCTTTTTAAATGTGTGATGCCCAGAGGCACAGAGGTAGAAGCTTCCCATCTTCATTCCCCTCTTAGTCTCCTTTTAGAATCTCCATACCATCTTCTATACTATGTACTGTCATCTATAATATCACATGTACAAAGACTGAGAAGTACTTGTGTATAGAATATTACCAACATAGCTCCCTTCGGAATGACAGCCATTGTCCTATCCAAGAGGCTGAAGCAGTAAAAAAGACCAGCTGTTATTTTTAACTACAATGCTAACTCCTATTCCTCAGCAGCCTCCACTCCACCTGAGTTAGTCTGGAACACACTGGAGCTTAGAATCGTAGCTGGTGCACGTTTGCTGTGCAGCACATTCTTAGGGCCTCCTTTATTTGCTTGTTGCAATGTCAGAAAACAATGTACACAGGACAGGACATCACTCCTTACATGCACATCAAAGCATTCTGTATTTAATGCAGGACAACCTGAGAAGATGCCACTTTCCCTCAGTTTCACAGGCAATGTAACTTCTGGTTGGACATCCCAATAAGGATTGAGGTTTATGGAAACAAAACCTCCATGGACTCATATAGCAGTATTAGCTCTGCAATGAAAGCACATTTTTAGGAGATAGGAGCTGTGTCTACTCTTACTACAGTGATCACATGAATAAGATGTAAGCCTATGAAGCATGCTGCAGAAAAACAAAACAAAAAGGTAGTAAAAATAATTAAGAAATGTTTTTTAAAGTTTACATTGATCAACTATTTTGTATAGCAACTTGATCATACTGCCTCAAGCCTTCTAAACATGAACAAAGTACGCTTATTCCTCGAATCACATTTTTTGTTTAAAACTCAAGACAAACATCATACCTCTGCTTCTCTACAACAACTTAGTTATTTATAATTTGCTCTCACCTGCATTTTCAGATACTCCCAGAACCCAGACACGGCTTTGCTAAGATACAAAAACACAGTCAAGAAGAAATGCTTCTATTTTAGTGTTCAAATTCTACTTAATAGAGTAATACTGGCTATTTAATTACAGGGGAAACAACTTCCATTTAATTGCTACCTTGCGACCTGCGTAAGTCCTTAATACCACGTAATTGCAGAAATAATTAAATGCAATTATCTTAGTGATTGCTGCTCACAGATATAAAATACGCATTTATCACAATCTCAGCCTATCCCAAGCACCTCACACTGGACACCACAGCAAAGTTTGCAATTAAAATAGAGAAAATCCAATTGCAGAAAGGCAGCCCACAGGCTGGATAGAATAACTTGAGGTCCTTGGAATCACAGAATGGTTTGGGTTGGAAGGGAGCTTTAAAGACTGTCTCATTCCAACCCCCTGTCATGTGCAGGCACATCTTTGACTAGACCAGACTGCCCCTAGCCCCACCCCTAGGCCATGAACACTTCCAGGGATGGGGCACCAACAGCTTCTCTAGGCAGCCCATCTCATCACCTTCATAATGACAAAGTTCTTCCTATATGGCATCTAACACTACACTCTTTTCAGTTTAAAACCATTGTTCCTTCTTCCCCATTCCCACAACCAGCGTTCTCTGCACTGGAAGTACTGATACACACTCCCCCAGGGAGGAGGGAAGAATGCTATTTTCTATGCAAACAGTTTTTCTGAAAACGAATAAGTTCTCCAAATACTATTAATACATACAATAGAGAAGAGTTTGCATACACATCATGATTCCTTGGAAGAAAAAGCCCAACTACACCAAATGGGGCTGTGAGACCTTGAGGAGTGACCTAGAGGCTGCTGCAATGCTGTGAGCAATTGCGCTACTCAGGCTGTTCAAATTAGGCTCTTCTTGCTGTGACAGCAGTTCCCGGGTGCATGCCTGACTGAGCTTTCAGAAGGGATGTATTTGTTGTTTCAGTGTGGACCCTTTGGAAACAACTAGGACTTTTGAATCCAAATGCATCATTTTTCACTATCCTGCATGCTACTGCTGGTGCTTGGAACCAAAGCACAGCTCTGTCTGTAATTTCCTGTTAACTCGGCTTACCTGGTTTCATAGTAACTCTGCAATAGTAAGAAAAATTTCTAGACCTTAAATTAAGGTCAACAGCTCACAAGTTGAACAACTCACAGTGGAGGGAAAATAAGCCATCTTTTAATATTTCCATCTGGGATCAGACAGCAATTTCTCACACATGATATTTAATACATTCCACATAAGCCTCTTCTCTACCTGCCGTAACTAACCAGTAATAGAATACAGTACACCACACAAAGGCCTGCATGCTATGACCCAATCACCTAGATCTGCGATGTGCACCAGGCTACTCTTCCAAACAAGAGCCAACACCTGCCTTCCCTTTTAACAACACAAGCAGTACTTGTAAATGTAACAGTTACTTCTGTCACCATGAACTCAACTCTGAAACCGAGCATGCCAGACACCTGCAACTGTAGAAATAAAGAAATTAATACTTTTATACCATCACTTGGCAAATCAGAAACCTGTCTTGGATGAATACAGAGAAATGACTGAGCTGATCAATAAGTTTACAAGTCTAGTATCACCTCAGAGACTCAGAGCTGCCATATGGAAAATCAGGAGGTGTACTTTGGCTTTTAACTGATAGATTAATCTCTGCTAATAACTGTCAAGTGTACAGGAAGTTACTCATTAAAATGAGATCTAACATCTCAGGTGTTTTAACATCTCTACTCAATTTCTATGCGCTAACGTAACTGGGAATGCAAACATTGCAAAGTCAGCCAGCACAGGACAAAAAAAAGTAGAAACAGTTGAGTTTTGTCACAATGAGTCACCTTTAGGGTTATCTTGCTCTTTTTCTTACCCCTACACATCACCCTCCCAAAAAAACCGCATCCAACCTCCCAAACCCCAAGGAAAGTTTACAGTTAAATCTATGCAGTTTATCATACAGATTAAGTGCCTTACTATAGCTGTAGAGCTCACCTGCCTGAAGCATTGCATCACTAAAACCCCGTAACTTTGTGCCCTGTGGTTATAATCTTGGGTTTTTTTCCTCCCCATGGTCATAAAACTCGATTTCAATTAAGCTAAATATATGGCTTCTCTTGTGGAAGACAACTGCCGGAAGAAAACTCCCTTTTAGAAAGGGAGTGTTGTTGATCTGCCAAAAGCAGAGGTGCAGCAGCAGTGCACCCGAACACTTCTGGGGTCTCATGGGTTGGACTCGATCTGGATGGTCTCTTCCAACCTGGTGATCCTGTGCTTCCCATTTCTCCCTGGGTGTGGAGCTCCCCGGGCAGCTCAGAGGCAGGCCCTCGGCACACTGCTTGCCTGGGGCTAGCAGCGTGCCCTCGGTCGGTGCCGGCAGCTCAGGCGGGTGCAGGAACTCCCCAGGCTGGAGTTTCCGTGCCCGGGAGCCCCGGGTAACCCTTGCAGCTCCATACAGATAGCGGAGTGCGTTACAAGCCCCATTTGCTCAGGCATAAGAAATCAAGTTGGCTTTTTTTTTTTTTTTTTCCAGCCTCACCTTCTGCACAGTTGTACCTGGATTCAGCCTTGCCTTGTCTCTGATAAGCAAGATACCACTCAGTGACAGGGAAAGCAAAGGTTCACGCCACAATATTCTGACACCGAGCAGTTTTAAAAGCAGCTTGTGGTCCCAGGAGGGGTCACTGCCGTTTTAAAAACACACCCTATTCACCGGCGATAAATCCAAATCCTTGTCTTCCATAGACAGGGAAAGGTAGAAGTTCATTGTAATTCCTGCTTAATTTCTGATGTAATTCTGCATCTCTCTTCCCGACCAAACGATGCCTAAGGAGGGTGCTTTTCGACAGCTTCGGACTCTCAGCAACCCATTAGCACCTCCCTGGCCACTGTGGGACTTCCGTGGAGGGGACAGATGCATACTTTCCAACTGCGATAGGAGACTAGGTAATTACTGCTATTGCGTAAACAGTACTTTTCGTTTACACGGGAAAAACATACTAAGTGGATGTACCTTATTCAGAAGAGTTCCATGTTTAAGTGGAGCCTTTTCTTCTACACGTGGCTGCCCTGCTCAACAGAGCAGTACTTGTTTTTAAAATCTTTTTAGGACCACATCAAAGAGAAACAATTTAAAACTATAATTGGTAGTTACAGGTCTAACAGCAAAACAGTTCAAGCCGAGAACACATGAAACTTTTCCACTTAACTATATTGAAATCTAAGACAAGCTCAATTTCATTCATTTCAAAGCAAAGCAAGACCACAGAAAAGCTCTGTGCCACTATCCTGGGGGAATACCAAAACTTATCAGTGTGTGTGGATCTAACATCACCTTTTTATTAGCAACATCTCCATTCCCTTCTTTAAAGCTGATATTGTGATAGCAGCATTTCAGGTAACTCCCAGAACTAGACCTGACAAGGGAAATCCGTGCAGCAAAAAGCTGAAGTACAGTTTAAGAATGAAACGCAGGAGATAAGAGAACCTCCCCTGGGGACTTAGTCTGCTGTGTAGTGGACAACACCCATGAAAGTACAGTTTATGAATAGTCAAATTCAGGTTACGCCTTTGAAACTATAGTTACATTTGCTTCCTTCCAACAGCTCTAAACCCTGGGAAGGACAGGGCAACTGAGCTAGTCAGATGTTTGTAGTAAAACCAACAGTGTCCTAGTAACACTAACATTTATAGAGACCTTTAGAAGCCTTGCTGAGGTAAGCAGAGATGATTTCTCTTTTTTTTTTTTTGGAGGGGGGAATGCAACTTTTCCATTTTGTGATCACCAGCAGATATCAGAAGCTGTGAATACTAAGGGTCCTTAGTCAAATTGTCTGAACAGATGAGAAAGTCTAGAATCTCAGTAATTTTTAAGGAAGATTTTGTTAACCATTTCAACAGCTCCTCATCATTTATAGATCTATTCCCAGATTGGTACTTTTACTTCCAATTGAGCACCCCTAAGCCAATCACTCTTAAAAGAGATATACCGGCAAGTTACCAAAATCTCCCTGAACAGATAGAACACTTTAATTACAAGGAGACCTGATCATCAAGGCCTCACATGAGAAACCAACGTGCTGGGGATAAACAGATGTTTCTCATTTTGTTTTAAAATCATTTAAATGATTTTAATTGACATATTTTACAATTTAACAGTCATTCTGTTACACAAATGATCTTTACTGAATGTATATTCCTTTAGTGCATCCAGTGTGTTTGAAAGTACAGTACTGACATCTGTGTGGATCTATAGAGAGAGATAAAATCATCATGTCAGCATTCTTGGATGCTTCTCCCTATAGCAAAATTAACAATAGTCAATGCAAGGCCAGAGACACAGAACTGTGGAAATCACAGCAAAGGCCTAAAGAACCCAAAACCTTCCAGATGATTTAACACCTTTCATTCTGATGATTTGCTGCTAAAACCAGCTCTTCATCTGTGTCTAGACCACATGTGCTTGGATTCTTGCGTGGGCTGAACTAAAAACAGCTAGGCAGCTACTAAATATCCTGAAAGAAGAGGAATTCATTGTAATAAGGAAAAAAGATAAAAATGGACTCAGAACACTATGTTTCCAGTTTTGCTGTCACAAATCATTTTCATAAACACAACTCCCCACAGTGCAGCTAACAAGTAATCACCACCGAAGCAGCCAGTGGCTTAAGTTGCTTGACTCTCACCACCATCAGTTGCTTCATCCTGCACTGGAATCTCCCTGGCAAGCTCAGAAACAAGAAGAAACTAAGAAATTTCAAGTACTTAATCTCTCTGTTTTAATTGCTTACCTTCCCACTACGTGCACCAGTCCAACTGAACAAATTTTGAGGAAGGTGCTAAATATATCTCATCTGTATTTACATTGGTTTAGAAATCATCTTCAGGGCTGCTACTTCACAGCTGTTCCACAAAAAAATTATATTAGATCAGCTGAATGAGTTCTCATTAATCATTTCCTAAGGTCAAAAAAAAAACCAGAAAAGAAACCCCCTTTTTTTCCATGATATCAAGATGACATAATGCTATATAGCCTCTCTTCTTTCCAAGAAGAGATTAAACCACCAGTAGTATGGGATCTGTGCAAGTATGGAGCATTTCCCAGGAACAATGTGCAAATTCAGTTCTTGGACTTCCCAAATTTGTAACATGTACCAGAGAAATGTACTCCATAAGAAGCAATAGGACAATGAAATCATGAAGCCAGGCACACAAGGCAGCGCTCCCACCACACTCCTTCGACAATAACCACGCTCAGGAAAATAAAACAATAATCTTCCTTATCTACAAACAGCCTGCCTAAATAGTGCTTTCTGGGAGTTTTCTGATCAGAAAAATAATATGTATTATTTCCTATTATTTTGCATTATTAATACATATTACTGCCTATGTTGACAAGCATACTTAGAGTTGTAGTCTTTACTTAATAACCTGTCACTTTGCAGGCGTAAACACCACAGATTACCCTGTAGAGCCACAGCTAAGGTAAATTCAAGGGTTCTCATGAGTCCTGCTTAGGAGAAGCAGTGCTGTGTAAATGGCAAGTGGGTTTTTAATGACTCGTACGACTGGTTAATGAGTGACATTAAAATACATCTGCTGTTTGGAAAACCTTGAGCAGTGCTATTTCCTGGTATCTAGCGCACAATGTTTAACAACATAGTGAAATCAGAGACAAAAGAGATAAAAAAACCCATTGAGCAGAAAAATATAAAATAATACAACATGGGTAGGACTTGAGATTTTGATTGCATATGGGATTATTAAATCCTTACAATTATTCTTCTTAGGCCTAAAGAATGCATGCAATTCATACCAGCAAGAAGAACAAGTTCAAATTCTCACAAGTTAATGAAAGAAAGCTTGCAGAGCTCCAAAGAGAAATTACTTGGATTCCCCTGACATCAGCCCTCTTCACGCAAAAGACTTGCATTTGTCATCTGATGAGCATCATAAAAACTGTTTTTCCATAAATATACAAAGTAACTGACTTACAGATGAACAGAAGTGAGTTAACCAGACATTCCCAGCCCTAGTACCATTTTAGGTATGGGTGGTGGCTAGGTCACACTTTCGTACACTAAAGCATCTATTTAGTAGAGCTAGGGCACACAGAGCTTAAACCTTCAAAGCATAACTGATTTGGTCCTGTGATGTCCCAGTTCATGAATCATTAACATCATCACAGGCTGAGGTTGGAAGGAAGCTCCTGAAGTTATGCTCTGATGCCTTTGGAGGGTACTTTGTGCTGTCCCAGGCTTGCTCTCAGATCTGGCTGTGACTGTGACTACCACACCTCTGTGGCCAACCTCTGCCAGTGCTCAATCCTCCTCACTGCAACAACCATTTCCTGATGCTCACAAGGAAACGCCCATTTCATTTCGTGCCCAGGGGCTCCTGTCTTAGCACCAGGCAGCAAAGAAAGCCAAGTTCTGTCCCTTCTGTACTCTCCTTACAGGGATTTGTCCATTGACGACAATGAGCCTTCTCTTCTGAGCTGAACAACCCAAGTGCTCCCAGCCATTCCCCACAGACAGGACAGAGCATTTCCTTGAATACCTTCCTGGCCCTTGGCCGCACACTCTCCAGCTGTAGTGGTTTTATGGTCAAATTATGCACTGTTCCCTGATTACTTTTCAGTGAGATAAACCATTAGGAGACAGCAAAGCAGGCACACAACTTATATGCTATGATAAAGTTTATTAACAGACCTAAGAGAAAAAAAGAAAGGAAAAAAAAAAACAATCAGAACACACACAGCCAGAACTTCTCCTCTTCTCCCTCCCCCTCCTTCTCCTCTCCCTCAATCCATGTGCAGCTCTCAAGAAAGGAAAAGGGTTTCTTCCTGCTTTACGTGGTTCTCCAAACTGCCACCTCCTGCAGCAAAAAACAATCTGCAGTGATGTAAAGTCTCCTTTTTTCCAAAAAAAAAACCCTCTCGCGGTTCCTTCAACTTTAGAACATGGG
>VXAC01007871.1:306138-323414 GCA_013399225.1 Rhipidura dahli
GGAGCCTGAGGGCCGCCCCCCCCCAGAGCCCCAGCAGAGTCCGGGCTGTGCCTCGGGAAGGGGCAAAGGCAGCGCCGGCAGGGCCGCCCGGCCCGGCCCGGCGGGGCCCCCGGGGGGACCGTTGCGCTCCGGCCACCACCCCTGGACCGGAAGAAAAGTCCACACTCCCGCCTTCCGCGGGATTTCATAGGTAACATTGAGAGAAACGCGATTCGACCAGGCGACTGTCTGTCATGTCGGGGTCAACCCGTGACACCAGCGCATCCACGTCTTCCCATGCTGAGGAACCCACAACTACACACAGTATACAAGGTGTGGTCCCACCAGTGCTTACTTAACACCTTGGAAGAAGCTGCTACAAGGTCAGGAACAGCTTTGTACAGGAAGTGTATGAAGTCAACTTTTCTTGAAGCACGCCAGCACAGAGAAGGTTTCCTAATCCCAAAGATTACCACTGTCTGACTTAGCTTTAAACATCTTCAACCACATTCCTGACCCAGAATTAAAATAAAAAAATCTGTCCTTAACATTATAGCTAAACAAAGCAAGTCCAAGATGATATTTTACCATCAAGATGCTGTCCAATAAAAAAACTTCAAAAACCCCATATCCTTAGTTTTGGTCACTTTACATTTTAAACAAATAAATGCGATTTAGCAGTGAAAAAATGAAGTAGCTACATACCTAGAATAATCTCCTAATGCTCAAAGCAGACCTCCCAAAGGTCAATTTCATAAAGTGTATATAGCCTTTGATTATCTGGGGATCTCTTCCTATCACACACCAAGAAGAATCTCTGTGCAATACACAGATGATGATATAATCTCTACTTTAGGCATTTTTCTCCTCAGTAGCTTTCCTAAATGACGCCACAAAGTTAATAGCACTCCTTCCCAATCCTATCAAGGACAACATCTGAAATTAGTCATTGTTCTTTCTGCCTCAACAATGGCTGGAAAAAAGTTTAGGGAAGAAATAAGTGCATTTATGTTCATTTCCAAAAAAGCAAATTGAGACAGTTAAAGACCAAATAATCTGAATGAGTCACAAAAATTTGGCAGAGGAAGAAACCAGAACTTGATTTCCTGTGTTCTGACCTGGAGCCTTTTGAACTTAAGTTACAAGCCTGTTGATTTCACCATTTGTATACGAAAGGCAACATAGACAAAAGTACATGGAGTCAGCAATTTCAATTATGCACAATAATGTAGCTTCTATAAGAACATAGGAATACTTTCCTAAGCTCTGATTGTACTGCAGTAACACTTGGGTATAGGGGGGGACAGGTATATATTAGGCTTTTTTCCCCTCCAAGTATTGATGCAAAGAATAAGCAGGGCATGTTCGGCTTCTGCTCTCAGTCCTCACAACCCTTTGGCCCACAGACAAACAGCTTCCAATGCATACCTGTGAATCCAGTGGTCCAGACACAGGCAAACACTAACAACCCTTAACCTGATGATGCTTGACCTGGGAAATGAATGCAGCAGAGATGCCTATCAATGCACTGACATCTATACACCTGTCTGGGGCAGAACCCAGCCCAGCCACTGTAGTCAGGTTGGCACTGATTGCCAAGGCAAATGCCAGGCTATGACACAATCCAGTAGTTTTGCCCAAGAGGAAGCACACCAAGCATGAAGATGAAGAGAACAGTGTTTAGCACGCTTTTGCTCCTAAACCATAAATAAAGGAAACTGAAATATTTATCCAGAACTAGCTTGTGATTCACAATGAGCTTCCCTGGCAGACTAGGTGACAGCTATTGAGAAGCCAGAGAAACAAACGTCTGTGGTACCAAGTGCCTGATGTCCTTGAGCAGATTGTACAGGCAATCTGAATGCTCAGCATGGCTCACATGAGCTTGTTTCTGCAGGATTCTTTACACAGCATCATATATCAAGACTTGCCTTCCCCTGCAGAGTCTAAGATATACTTAAAACAACGGATTGTAGCAGAAAGCTTCCAAGTTAACTTCAGCGCTCCCATTAATGGCCATGCATTTATAAGGCAGGGCTTCCGAGAGCTAACGGGCTCTTTGGAGCAAGATATGCAGTCACATGTCCCAAAGGCTGTGCCAGTCAGAGATGTCCATAATAAATTGAGACAGCAATTCTATTGCTGTGATGATCTAAGAGAGGTCAGGCTAATAGGGACAGGTAGTCTTGTTAGGCAAACCCTTAGGCACACAGTCACAGAAGACTCAGTAAAAGGTCACCTCTGTGAACTCCCACAGACTGAAAAATACCAGAATAAGATGACTGAGCACACAAAAATTTCTTGCCTAATGTGCAACTAAGTGGGGCCACATGTGAGCTCTGCCCTGTATGCAGAAAGGAGCATTCATGTGCCATCATCATTACAGTAAAACCACAGACTCCTAGACGTAGATGTTCTAGAAGCCGGAAAATGAATCCCTTTGCATACAATGATAGACATGCAAGCTATCATCTATCTGACAATGCTTTTGGGTACAGAAGCTGAAACTACTTCAGGAGCTTACAACTCAGAAAAGGATACTTGGCTTCTCAATTAACTTCTTATGGCACAAACCCTACTTTCCTGCTAGGCACACGAGTGTTTTCAGTGGCACATATCTCCAAGGTACTCCTGCAGGGCCACCCATTTTTGGATGGAAATGCATAGATATATTGCATGAATACCCTTTGAAATATCAATATATGCACTTTTCATGTCCATCTGAACACAACCACCACTAAAATCACATTTGGCAAGACCTTTACCAATAAATCTGCCCTTTTAAAAGCTATCAGCTCATGTATTCAGATCAGTGGAGAGTCAACACCTGTGTTAGCCCAGCTGCATTATAGTGGACTGGGAGTCTGGGCAATGTGTCACATCTTCCCTTCCAGAAGAAGATGAGCAGCTTTATGGAAAACAAAGAAAATAATTTGACAGCCATTACACAGAACAGTCCAAGAACGGGCACGCAAAAAACCCCTAAAACACTAGAACAACTATGATTGGGAAACCCACTTACTCATCAACTATGACACTAGGGCACAAGTGCCACTGAGGTACTGAACACTCTACCACAGAGATGAAGATCAACTCAGGCTAAATAAAAAATCAAACAAAATTAATTTACTGACTTGCAAAGAGACATGACCAAAGACAACAGCAGTGATTACTCCACCTTGCTGGCATAAAAGGCCTTAAATAAATGACTTGCTCTTATTTAGTCTTTGACCCAGACAGAATCAGGAAGCATATGAAGTGTTAGCTAGAAGAAATGCTTCTGCCTCACAAAGCCAGGGATGTTTTTGGTGGTGTGTTTGGGTTTTTTTGTTGTTATTGTTGCTTCGGGTTTTTTTGTGTTGGTTGGCAGGGGTTTCTTTTGGTGTGGGTTTTTCGGTTTGGTTCATTTTTTTTTTTTTTTTGGTAGCAGCAGTGGCATTTGGGTTTGTTGGCTTGTGGGTTGGTGTGAGGGTTTTTTTTCTGTTTTTCATATTTGGGGGTTGTACTTTTGTTTGGGGTTTTGCATGTGCGTGGCTTACCAAGAGCAGAACACCAGTACAATACCAGTAGAGTTCCTTGGTTTTCAGGACTAACCTGCATTGCTGCAGGCCCCAAACGCTCTCAGACTTGACCAGGTAAATATAACCTGTCTACAACAGGAAGTTCCAAGCATTACCTGTAGCTTCCCAGCTCATACAGATAGTATCAATTCCCTTTCTCACACATCATTTGATATTGCAACACCACATGACCCTTGCCTTATCACAAATGGAATCCCATCCCATCTCCCAACTCCTAGCATTCATTTCTTTTTAGATGTGTCACTATTGACAAAACGCTTCATCTACTAGGATGTTGCAACTCTGGAACAGGAGTTGGTAACGTTTGTTTCGGCAAGGTTCATGTACTTAAACTTCACTTACCTCAGCAATGCTCTAGGTATGAAGCAATTCCACAAATTGCCCACTGTCCTCCCTGTTTCAGTCAGTGGATTTTCTCATTCTGTGTTTCCTACTGGGCATGTACTGTTATGTTGCTAATGCCATGCATTAAATGGTGGTACAGCTATGCATTGTGCACACACAAAAAACCACATCTGTTTCACCTTCAAAATCAGTCTCTAATCACTCCCTCTATAGTCAAAACAGTTGGTCCTTCTTGCTTATTAAGTTTATCTTGGAAGCTAAGTTGTCTACAAACCATCTTGGCTCGGTTGTAACCAAGAGCTTCATAGGGAAGCATAAAACTGATGAGCAAGTTCTTTTCTTACATTTCTGATTCTGGATTTTGCCACAAACCTTCTATCAGTTGGTTGCCAACTGAATGAGATTCCGCTGAAAACATTTCTAGAATCAAAAACATTAAAGGCATTACTTTAATTTTGGTAATTCTGTGTCATTCTCATGGGCCAAAAAAGACAGGATTTCAAATCCCTTTCTCTTTAAAGATGGCCAAACTCATCTTTTGCTCTCCAAATGCTCAAACAAGCAGCTTATACCACACTACAGGACAAGTCTTTTATCATGTATCTGCCAGGATGCTGCCCTTACAAATTCACGCATTTACTGGCCATCAGTAAACACTTTTTCCTAAATATTTTTAGGTAATTTCAAAGATGCCTCTAGTGACAATAAAAGGGGCAGGTACTGTTAATCTGGGAGGGAGAGAAAAATTTTCCAAGAGAGATTTTCCTATTATCAGTCACAGAAAGTGTTCAACCCAGACAAGACAGCAAGGTATGACGCCATCTGCCCATCACTGTGGTTGTCAATGGTAATGAAATTTAGCTGTTCACAAATATTTCGTCTGTTTTGCTACAAGAACACCAACAAGTAGTCCAAACAAAATACTGCTCATTTCACTTTGCTCCATGTATTTGTGTTTTGTTCTGTGACCAGAACAAACAAATCATTGGCACAAGGATGTCCATCCTGTTGAACCCAGGCTGTCATACGGACACAATACAGCTACTACTGCCTGCCCTGTCACCATCATGTGCAAGTCATTTCACAAATTCTTTGATGACTTGTCCTGACTTCTCAATGAAGTCTTCAGCCATGAACATTATTGTTTTCAGCTGCTTTCAATTCACTGACTTCATATTCTCCCTGACTTATCATTCCTACAGTTCCTCACTTGCTGGCTCCTGGTCACTTCCATCCCTGTATCCCATGGAGCTTGCTTGCCTCTACAACAGGTGGCAGAAGCTTTCCTGTCTCTCTGCAGCTGCCATCCTTGTCCTTACTTCACATCCTGCTCAACTCTGCACTCATTGTTCCTTGAAAGCCACCCTTCTTGTACAGGCCTTGTTGCTGCAGAGAGGGCAACATCCTTACATCTTACTACTTGGTTGTATCTAAAAGATCCACAAACCACTTAGAAAAAAACCTAAATGGTTGACAGAAAAGCAGCTCTCCTCCACCTACCCCTCCTGCAGACTCATCTCTGCCTCTAGAGCAGACCATGGTACAGTACAATGTGTTTCTCTAATAGAGCAATCATCTTCTATACTTACCACTGTTCACTTCTTGGAGATCAACCCATTTGACTTAAGCTCCAAAAAGGGCACCACAGAGGTGGGATGCAGCCAATTGTTTTCCAAATGTGAACTAGGCTGGATGGGGATCTGGAGAAATACTCTTGAGCCTTATTTTTAGTGAAAATGAAACAAGAGACAGATATGCCCCAGAAAGCAACACTGCAGCAGGAACAGAACCTATTCATTAATTTCATGAGCTTGCACCACTAGATGGTGCTTTCAAAAGAACCAAACAAGTCAAAGCGCTGGGCAAGGTCATCACACCAGAACAGAGGAAAAAAAGCACAACAAATCCAACTAAAAACATACCCTTTTTGTTATCAAACTTCCATTCTAGGCCATGCTGTCATTCTCTGGCAGAGAAAGGAGCCTTAACACACCCTGTCATCACAACAGGGACATGACGAACAATGACATGGTAATAAATATTCCGAGCTCTCAATTGCTTCCAGCAAAGAAGACCAGGGCATGGAGAGAAGAAAATAGACTGGAGCACCCTCTGGGCAAGCAGATGTCATTTTGAGACCAGAGATGCATTACACTCCAAGTGACCTAAAGCCATCTCACTTACCACCTGTCATAGTCCCTCCAAGCATTACACCGCATCACTGGGCTCATTGGTTTGGGAAAAACGGGAAAAATAGTTGGTGTTGGTCCTTATGAACAGGCATGAATTGAGAGATTTGCTCGTTATTTCCACCATTCAGAACCTCATTAAACAAACTGTAAGAAAAACTTGGCAACTGCCTTATAAATCATGTTTTAAAACACATGTAACATTGCTGTACAGATACACAGTTCAGCCAGCTGGAAGCTTCAAGATGTGTTGTTTTGCCTCATGCTCTAATCAGGTAATGAATAGAACATGGCACAGAACAAATATATACATTTTAATTTCAGTCTTTGCACTGTTTTATTGTTTGTTTAAGCCAGCCCAACTGAGACTCCTTGCACTATACGCCCCTGGTTGCATTCCATTGGAAACAAAGGCATATTTGAGCGAAGTACCTCTCACAAAGAGGTATTGATGAACCAGAAATCACAGTCTGGACAAATGACCATTTTTCTATAAACACAGCTCTATTGTTTCAGCTGTTCTTCTCCCAGGGAATAAATATTTCATTATTCAAAGCAGTGGCTGAAAAAGCAGAACAACTCCTCCCCCTTTAACCAATCATCTTCCCCTTTCCTCTCTAGAAAAAGCAAACCCCATGGTATCCATTACCCATCTCTTGCAATATTTCTATTAATTTTTTCATTCTCAACTTGTCCAGAAACACATTACTGTGGCATTAAAAAGAGAAAGCCTGAGCCAATCAAGACACATGCAGTAATTTCTGTGATCACTTGCCCACCACACAGTAATGCCAACTTGCTCTTTGCACATGCCACCACCTACACTAAACTCTTGGTTTTGCTACTACCAATGCCTTCATTTTCACTAATCCTGTCTTGGTTTTTTTGCTTTCTTCCATTCCTCAAACCGCCTCCTCCGCAATTACTTCCTTTCCAAGTACGTTCTCAGATATTTCACAGACACGAAATCCGAGGGAGGAACCAGTTCTGTCTTCGCTCCAGCCTTATCACATTTCAAGATCTAATCTGAGTCAGGAACACTTTCTTTCTGGGAATCGCTGTTTCTGATCCACTTGAACCTCATAGCACCAGAATTACAAAGCAAGCCAACACTTCAGTAGGTGTGGAGGGATATTTCCATGCTCTCGCCCAAAATCCGCACTCTAGCCTGGATGGAAAGACGGAAGCTGAGTAGTACCTCTAGCGTCCTGCATCTCAAAAGAGCACTGTGGGGGGAACTCACTGCAGTCTTCAGCTATAAATTGGGATTGGGTAATGGGAAGAGCAAGGCTCTTTTGGGAGTGCTCAGTGATACTATGAAAGGCAATAGACACAAAAACCAAGACCAGAAGAGCTGACTAAACACTTGAAAAAAAACCCCCACTGTCGAACACTGAGAAAGGTTGCCCAAAAAGTCTGTAGAATCCTGATACTGAGTGGTCCAGACTGAAATGGTCAGGCCCTAAGCACTGAAAACTAGTATGACATGGGCAGGGATGACTAGCCCTGGGCAGGGACGGGATTAGACCTCCAGACAGAGCATTCATCCTGTGTCATTTTAGGATGCCCCTACTCCAGGATGTCTGTATCTGGAGTAGCTGTAGCCAGTAACAATCTCCAAAACTGTGTTCCAAAAATTCTACAAGGGCATTAAGCAGCAGACCCCTCTTCTACAGAAAGAAGACTAAGGTTCCCAAACATTCAAATTCACAAATGACAGTTCTGAATGGATTTTCATACACATCTCCATTCACAGCACACAAAATCAAAAATCACAATCATCAGTTACTAAGTCTCAGTTAATCATCACATATGGAAAAATATTAAAAAAAAAACCAACCCAAACAACTTGCACCACAAAAAAAAGGGAACAAATACATTACTTGCAAACCCATCAAGCTTTGCCATGCCTTATCAACAAAAGAACCAACCTTGCAAAATTACTGGGTAAAACTACAGTGTAGGTGGACAGGTTAATAATGGAATGGCAGTTTTTTTTCTTCCCTAAACATACTTTTGATCAGCTGCAGTTCAGTCATTACAAGTAGAGTTGTAATATAAACAGGATAATGGGACAAATTGAAGTGTAACAGGTCACTGGTCCAAACATTTTCATGCTCCTGAATATATTTAACACACTCTTGATATGAAGTAAGACCCAGGTTCCCTTAGCAAAACATTTGATGTATTATTCAATATTCCCAAGAGGGCTTTCATATGAATGTACTCAGCCACAGACAATGGCTTCCATTAAATCACTGAGGCTGAGTAAAGGACAAGGTCCTGCAGAAGATCATTGATAAGAGGAGACAAACACAGGAAACACATCATTATGTGATGATATCAGCACCAGGCCACAGATAGATGGAAGACTCCTGTACTGAGGAACAGCATCTGCTTCTCCCCAACGTCACAAGTTTGGGCCAACGCATCTGCCTGCAATTATGTCATTCCCATCCAATTTTGGTTTACCTGGTGGATCATAAGCACAGATGGGGTTAGATGGATATCCATAGATACAGCATACAAGCTACTTAGTTGAAACTGCATTAATGAAAAGACTTGGCAAAGAAAATAAAGAAAGGAATAATACAAGGCAAGTTTCCCTACAAGGGAAAAAGATTCCTAGAAAATAAAGACAAAATGAAGAATGAAAATGAAAACAAAATGCTTATTTGAGAAGGAGAGAAGAGGTTCTCAATATTAGAAAATATTAGCTGCTTTTTTCTGCAATTGTTTAAAACCAACTTCCTACAGTTTATATATATCAGGTTGCTGATATTGTGTACAAACTTGCTAGTTGTTTAAAAATATTTCCCTTATTCCATTTAATAATTTACATTGTTCAGAATTACATCAAAACTGTTAAACAGATGAGAAGTTTAAAAGTTAGTACATAAGAAACTCATGAAGAAGGTGGACAAACACACATAGAATGACTCATTTGAGACCTCTGACTTCAAAGAAACAGGTATGGCATTCAGCTATGACATGGCATACCCACAGACCTCTAATATCTGCACTTAAAATGAAAAAGTTTTTTTCAGCTTGTTGGAGCTCTAATTTGCTAAGGCTATTCTTTTCCCTAGTTTTGAGAGAACTGGAAATGGGTTCCTGACATTCTTAGAAGTGTCTTTCCCATTCTTCTCCTGGTATTTAGTTCATCTTCTAAATAAAAGGGAAGAAGGAAGGCTACACTGAAAACTAAATTATGAGAGGACTAGAGAGAAAAAATGACTTCCAATTTGTTCTCTCTTCCAAAGCAGATCGCCTGCCCTTAGTGATTCCTTCTACACTTCCAGGTCTCTAAGCTTTCTGGTTGCCTTAAGCACAAAGACAGCATGAAACAGTTGAAACAACAAAGAAAACCTTGACATTGTAGGGAATGTTACCAGACACATTCTTTAAAAACAGATAAAACCAGTAGCAAATGGTAAAGCCACAAAAGGGACAATGTGAAATGAGCCCAGCAGGTAGTCCAAAAGGCGTAGCTATAAAACCAAGACACAGCTTCAGTTGCAAAAGGCTGTGGTCTCAAACAGACTTTAAAAGTGGAATTGCAGATTATGGATGAATCTCTTAGATCTGAGCAGAAGTGGCACCTAAGGAAAAAAGGCTTCTGCAGCATTCAAAAGACAGTGTGAGAGAACGCTTTTATTATTGGGGCTGCTTAAAAGCACAGACGAGGGAAAATAGTCCACAACGCGGACGAGAACACAAAGATAAAAAGCTATTACTGTAAAGACTGAAGAAAAAATAAAGGGGACAACTTCCTGGGAAGCCTGCCTCCCCACCTGAAACACAAAGAGGTCCTCTAATATTGGAAGCAGTGGATGGCAGTGACTCCAGTTTGACATTCTCAGTACACCATAATGCTTGCAAAATGAAACCCACAGACATACAAGTGAGAAACTTGTTTGGAAGATCTGGCATGAGGATGTGGTGATGTCTACCCAAACATTGGGAAACAACTTCTTGGCACTTGGTAGGGACATAGAGAGACTTTGGCATGCTTCCTCATCACACCCAACAGCAGAGTTACAAGATGAACCAGCACTGCTGGTGAGGGCCCACAGCTGCCCATTAAGTTCAGTACTAGAAGTTCCTGGCTTCCCAAAGCACTGCACAGCTAAGAGATGCTTATGGCACTTGGAACGCCATATTCTCTCCCCTCTCTGGACTCCCAGCAGTGGCCATAACTGATTTCCATAGAAGACTGGATTCACAATGCTGTTGGGTTACTTGGCTTCCTACCAGTTGCTAGAAGTCGCAGTCCCCCACCTCTCCTAGCTTTGTATAGAAGTATATTTGTGTTAATCACCTGGCACTGGAGCTTGAACTCAGGATCTCTTCTTCCATATCCTTTGCAAGCATCCCAAAAAGGAGGCTGGAGAGCCCTGTTCTGGTTTTTAATCTCTCACTTGTTATAAATACCGCATCAGCAATTTAGGATTGAAAAGGACCTCCTGGGCTGGGGCTATTAACTATCGCAGGAACTCAGTCCTACAATGTCTTTTAAAAGCCCATCATGTTCATCGTAAAACCAGAGTAGTTTTCTGACAAACAGAAACAGTAGAGCAGGTTATAGTCATGACTAGTTTACCAAGTAGAGCCTAGCGCCACCTGAGGAGACAAGACATCTAATGAAGGAAGGACAGGATTTCTTTTTGGCAGACTCTTAACACTATTTAACAAATGTTTTCAAACTACTGTTTAGTGTCATCTTTGACTATAAAGACTTGAACGCACCAATCCCAAGAGGGCTTAACAACAGGAGAAGGGACCAAAAAAAAGGAAAAAGATATAAGAGGCCAACTGCATGAGACACAGAGGAAACACAGAAATTCATTTAAAGGAGATTCATAACTACTGTTTTGAAAAGTTTTTACCACTCTACAAAGCCAAGGCTATGAAGGCTCTTATAATAATTCATAAAACAGAAAACCAAACACACACACCGTACCACACCCTTATCACTTGTGTCAACATGGAATTGCCAACTAGATCTCAGTTCATTTAACTATTTCCTTGAAACCCTTTTGAGGTGCTACACACTCACTCTGTTCATTACTGTTGCTTCTCAGGTGGGCTAAGGACAACAAACAAGAGGCACAGAGCTTTGGCACTTGGTGTTTTCTCAATAGGTATTACAGCAAGACCTCTTTTACTGATGAGAAATGGTGCAAGACCCAAAGACAATACAGTGCGCTGGAGCAATAAATTTGATTGTTTTATTGCTCTTTTCTTCCTTTGAGTCAAACAGCAACACATTTTTGTAGAGTACTCAAGCAGTATTAGTTACCTTGCTTATTACATACCAACCAACCTTTCCTGCTCACAGAGAAAAAACAACAACCCCATAGCTCACTGTCATGGATAATTTAAGGCAGAACTATAAATACAAAACTAAGCAGTACTTCCTGAAGCCACTCAGAAGGAAGTGTGAAACTAGAACACAATCAAGCATCTTGCTGGATTGGGTCACTCTTCTCTCTGCAACCAGATTTTGAACTCACTGCTTGTTAAAATATGTACCTAACATCAGAGGCGTCTAAAAAAGGCTCAGGCAAGAGCTAGGTATAAAATCAGTACTAACACCAACCTCTGGTAATTTAGATTCCTTTTTTTTTGCTTTCTAAAATAAAACTACCGTAGTAGCCTTTGGTAATTACTTGTTTCTGTCTAATGAACTAATTAAATAAGCAGCCTCTAGCACATAACAGACTTAGAATACTGCTTGGTATTTTAAACTGAAAAAAGATAACCACCAATACCTGTTTTAGGCTGTTTTCCTCAAGTTTCAAGAGATGGAGTCACAGCTGTTCTCTTTGAAGAGAAATAAGGACAGCTCCACACAACATTATTTGCCTAAGATACTAAAAACCTGTAAAGTAACAATCTACATGCGCAAGCATTTTTAACTGCAACACAAACCCCAATGTTTACACATGGAGATTTTTTACAACCTTAATGACTAATCTTATGAAATTGAGTTTAAAACAATTTTCATGAAAGAGTGAACAAAACAACTCATCTTGCTATTTCTACATTCCTTTTCAAAAGCACACTGAAGAACAGGGTACCACGCAATTCAAGAAGTGACCACATAATTGGAGAGTAATAACATTGAAACACAGGGATGATACTGAGTTGCATATGTTTTGAACCTACTTCACTGAAAGACCATTAAGTGTAGAAATAAACCACACTAACAGAAAGTCACCAAAAGGGGCTAACATAAACAAAAAGCTAGTCAACTAACAAGGACCTACACCATACCCAACCTTTCCTGCTTACTTGTGTTTCAGCATTACCTTAGTCCTTCAAAATGCTCAGGGATAAACAGCCTAAGTTTCCAGAACTTAACACCTGTAAAAACACAAGACCCCCATTCGCTAACAGGGAAAACCACTTGAGAAAACTTGTTTAGTTTCCTGACTTCATTTTTCCACATGGAATTCTACTTAGAGTAGTACAAAATTAACAACAACCAAAAAAACCCAAGAAAACCAACCCAAAACTTATTGAGTCTCTCTGCTATCTAGATTAGAGTCCTCAACACCACACGTATCTTAAGACGTAAAAAAACTCTTTAGGCCATTCTTTAGCTTTAAACAGTGGGAAAAGAAAATACTCTTGAGGGACAACATAACCCCTTCTGACAATCAATTGCGTTATTACTCAGTCAGAAAACTCAGACATTGTGTAGCAGAGCCACAGAGCCAAACTCTTTCTACAGAAAGAATTGAGAGCACTCTTACTCACAAAGGCACTCACGTCCCTTAAAAACCCTGTTCAACCAGCCTCCTTTTTTAACTTGCCATGCTAATAAAGGAAATCAAGGTCAGCTGTTTTTCATGAAGAGCTTCCTTTCATCTCTTTGACCTGAACCTGCTTTGGTGCTCGCTGCAGCTACGGTCACCTGTTTTTGAATCACAGCTTCTAGTGAATAGCAGCTGTGTAGCTGTCATCTCTACCCCCTTCATGGTTTTGCAGATCTTAACCAGATCCTCTTTCAGCACAGAATCCCCTTTCTGCACAGAAGAGTTCCACCCTCTTTAGTCTCTCCTCATAAGAGAGCTGCTTGATCCCCTCAAACACTTTAAGTGCTCCTCCCTGTGCCTTCTCTAACCCCAGAACATCGCTTACAACAAAGCACAGTGAAGTGGGATTTATGGTTTTAACATTTTTCTACATTAAAGTGCTCTGACTCCATGGTCAACAAACCTCTGCAGAAAGTTCCAGTACTGCCAGACAAGGAATGATAAGAAATGAGGTGTCACCTAAATTTGTCCATAAAAGACTCATTCTTCCTCTGTTAAAATTTTTGCCCCAGGAAATAGAACATTATGTTTTGTAATCACACAGGCTGCACTGAAAGAACAACAGCAGGCACATCACAGATTTCTCATCTAGGAGAAGAACTGTCTGCTGCCACCCAAACATACATCAATTAACTAGAAATTACCATTTTGCACTTACATGAGCCACAAAGCGTGGGGTGATCGCTCTGTAGCTCTCTGCTGGGAACCACCACTTAGAGCTGTCATGCACAGTTATGGGACTCACCCACACAGGTAGAATTAACCGGTGTGTTGGTGTCACTTCTGTGAGATAACAAGGCCAACAGCTGCCTACAGCAAAGGGAGACTCTTTTGTATATTTTTCTTGCTTTTATGGGGATCTGTGAGCAAGTTCCAAAGACATGGCAAGCATCTAGAAGTGCTGGTTGTCTGGTAACACTGCGGTTAAACTCAGTACTATGCCATTCAGATGATTAATTCTTTCTGGCATACTGGAAAGGCTAAAGAACTACAAACCCTATTTAAATAAATTAGTTTGGCTGCTTATGACTACATACCAATTAGGAAGCAAAAGCAGCTAACCCTGTCTTGGAATCTGAGTTACAAGGAAGGTGATATTTGTACTTTGCTCTGTAATAACTCTAAAAGTATGTGCAAGTATAGCCAAAACAATCGAGGCTGAGGAAAAACCACTTACTGAACTGCATGTGAATCATCATCATCCAGAAATCTGCTGGAGAAATTCCTTCCTCTTTGGTCAGCAGACCGGTAGAAATCAGTAGAAAAGCACAAGAGTCATCATCTTCAATATAACTTAGACATATTGTCCAGTTCCATTAATTAGATTTGCAGAATCACAAATCTGGAATTAACAGCAAAGTATTTCTCGATTCTTATGAACATGATAAGAACTCTAGCAGGAAGAAAACAAAACAGAGAACAGTTGTCTTCATCCAACAGAATGAAGTTTTAACTTTATTCTGTTGGATGAAGGCACTCTACAACCTCAGAGAAACATGCCATGTCAAGAGGAGTTTCTTGTTCCTCAGCCAGTAAAAATAGCTTTGCTGACATCACTGAAAGACTTAAAAGCAAATTAATTGAATTCCTCTCCTGAAAAATAGTTTGAAGGTGTCCCTTTGGACAACATTAGAAGGTTCTTCAAAACCACTTCTGAAATGTTTATTAGCTCTCTAAAACTTGACCAAAAATTAAGAACTCTTCATATTCATAAAATTTTGTGAAATTTTATAATTTTATTTGAATCTGATTTCCTTATCACAATTTCCAGTTGCAAGATTAAAATTTTTGCAACACAGAATTTCTTTGTTAGGGTCTGGAATTTACTGAAGAACAAAAAAATCCCTGTTTCAGTATTTGGCTGTATACCTTATACACCTTAGAATTATAATAATAGCTTAGTTAATAATGAATGCCTTCTATTTACTTTGAAAGAAACACAAAATTGTAAAATACAAAATTATACGCATATGTGGAGTTGGAAATAAATTCAATTTCGCAATAGCACATAACCATAACAAAGGCAAAGACAGGACAATATGATGTACATATACGTAGAGTTGAAGTATTTGCACCAAGGAAAGATGCCATTACAACAAATGTAGGATTTTATGAGAAGATCATTAACTTTTGAATACATTAATTTTCAATACAATGTTGTGTCTGACCTATTCTCATCTGGTCTAGAGGGGAAACTGGGAAGGCAGAACAATGAGGAAATCAAGCACGTCTGACATGCTGACAGGAAAGGTAGAGTGTGTGGGGAATAATATAAAAGCTTTTAGAAGTAACATTCATTCCTGAGCTACAATTATGTATAGCACACAGTAATTAAATTCAAAGTACTACCACCACTGTGAAACATTTTCAGTACAACATTCCATGAAGAAACCTTTAATTTTTTACCAAGGTCTGGTAAATAATTGTAATAGAATTCCCCAGGTAACTGCACTGATTGCCACTTTCACAGAGAGAACAGCTTTATTAAAGCTGCTACCCAAGAAACCAAAGCAATACTGATAAACCTGCAGGTGATCCCAGCACAGCTCAGGGAGGTCTGAACAAAATCTACACTTGCTTCCAATCTGGACAGATGGTTAGGCCTTAGGAATGGTTCTCCTGGTTTTGGATTTACTAAATTGGTTGCCACTGGAATTGTAATGTCGTTTGGATATGCAGAGAAACTGAATTTATTCAGTTCTTTCCTAATATAAATTGAAATTGATTTTGTTTACGGGTAACTAAACCTTTCAACACAACAGAGTGAATATAGTTGATTTTGGGACATTTGACTTCAGAACTTCATTTCTAGAGCTCAATATTTACCTTATGCCAAGGGCCACCATTAGCTTGTAGGATTTCAGTACCATATATGAAAGTTTAACATGATTTAATGTTAACTGCTCATTAAAATGGGTATGAGGTTTGAGAAACTTTAATGATTTGTTCTTGATGTGAGGAACAGAAGAGGCTTTAAAAAGTTCTACAATAAATAGAAAGAAAAATTTTATGTCTCAAATAAATTGGATTGTTTGAATGAGTTTCATTTTCTTTTGCAAGCCATCTTGGCTAGAATGGAGATCACTTTAAAGCTTCTAGTCATTTTTCTTATCATGCTATTTCATTAACCTATCATTCCAATTTAATTAACTTTTTTGTTTTGTCTGATGAAACTTAAACCTTCACTTTTATTAAAGGAGTAACTTGATCTGTCAAATCACAAAGACAGTCTGAGAATTCTTGTCCGTTGCAGCTACATTGCAAAGACTCCAGCAGACTTGTAACTTAAAAGAAACAAGGGAAGTTTAGATTTTAAAGTGAGTGTGAGGTGAGGGGCAAGTCTTGTTCTTTCAAAGAACTTTACTGTCTGTCAGCTATGAGATTACAGTTTTATTATATTTTGATATGTCACCAGCAAATAATAAGCAAACAATAGGAAAAAAACACCCAGATTCACATCCACCCAAACCACACACACACACAAAACCAGATGGAGATTTAGCGTTTCTATTTAACGTCTGCGAGGTGAGAGAGGATGGGATAACTACGTTGTTAATTGGCACTAAACTAGCCAAGCAGTTGGACGTAGCTTGCAGCAACCTGGTCTAGGGGAAGGGATTCCTACCCACGGCATGGGGCTGGAACCAAAAAGCAGCCGCGCCGGGGCTGATTGGCGGAGGCGGTTCCGGTCCCTCCCGCCAGAGGCGGGCACAGGAGACCTGCCCTGTGCCGGGAGCTGCCCATCGTCCCGGTAGCGGGGCAGTGCATGGGGCGGGAGGGCAGCCGAGCCTTTCTCCGGACCCCGGGGCCAGCGGTAGCGCCGGTGCATGCGGTGGGGCGGAGTAGGGGTAGCCCGGAGTGATGCGAAGTTGAGGGAGGACGGAGCGAGGGAGCCTCCTCTGCTCGCAGGGCAGCCCAGCCCCGCAGCAGGTGCAGCAGAGCCCGGGCGGAGGCACCGGCGGGCCCGGCGCTCCCGGCGCCGCAGCAGCGCCGCAGCCCGGGCCGGGCGGACCCGGCTGAAGGACAAGAGCCCCGAGCGGAGCTGCGGTCGTCGGCTCCTTACCAGAGGCAGCGACGCGGAGGAGCGGCCCTGAAGGGAGAGCGGTGAGGGCCTCGCCGGTACCGAGGGGGTCCAGGCTGCGCCGCGGGGCAGAGGGTCCGGGTGCGGAGGTGGAGGGGAGCTCTTGTTCCATTTCGCTGCTTGTTCCAGTCTATCCTCTTCCTCTTTCCTAACGCAAGGGGAAGCCCCTGGGCGGCCGCAGTGGAGGGTCTAGTGGAGAGAGAGGAGGGAGGGCTACTGAAGGGGGGTGAGGGTCGAGGGGCTATGGGGAAGAGCTATGAAAGCAGGGACGAGAGCC
>VXAC01007910.1:7468-24311 GCA_013399225.1 Rhipidura dahli
ATAATATAATATTTGCTTACTGATTTATTTGCCTATCTTTTAAAAATGTTTCTAAAATGTTTTCAAATAATATAGACTAGATTAGGAGAGATTTTGTCCCTCTGACTAGACACCCAAGTGTAGGCATGCTGCTCTGGAGTTTCTATTTTGACTATATCATAAACCTAGGTGTCTGAACAGAGATGCTGCCAACTGCTGCTGAGATACATCAATGTGAAACAGATAAAGAAATTATTCTACCTTTCCTACACATGAAGCAGTTGTATTTTAGACTCCAGCAGTTTAAAATTGTCCCTGATGCTTTAACTGCCTGAAGGACACCTGGAACCAAGCCCCTTTACATGGCATGTGGAAAAGGCCCTTCAGAAAACACAAGAAGCTGAAAGGCATGTCCATGATCTTTCTAAGTAGTATGCAAAATAAAATCCAGGCTCTGCATTTTTATCTGCAGTGCACTGCACACAGATGGTACCTGGGACAGGCACTGGTACCGTGGCCTTGTGGACTTTACAGGAAAAAAGCACAAAGCAAGGGGTGGTTGCACACTCTGACTGAGGAACCGAGGCACAGGGACGTGTCCCTTGCTGTTATCAGCCACTTTTGATTCCCTCCTATTTCCTCCAATGCCTTTTTCCTATTGCCTTGTCCCAAAAGATACTCCTGCTGAAAAATTAAAGTGACAACACAGAAACCATTTTTTCTTTTTTTTGAGTACAAACCTCTCCTTCACACCTGGCACAGCCTCTAATATTAACTATTGCTGCCATAAAGAAGGTGGCAACATCCTTCATCCATGGGAGTTTTGTTGATTTAATAGCAGTTTTAAAAGCCTAGAATTTCCTCATGCTTAATCCATGGTTTCTTCCTCACCCCCAGCCCTGCCTCATGAGCTTATTTTTGGTCTGAATCAAGGGCTTTTTTATCCATATAAGCCAGAGTTCTGGAAGTGTTTTACATGGACAGAGGTACTTTGTTGGGCTCCTGTCCCAAGCTAAGTGTCACCGGGCAGCATCCTTGTGTCACCAGGACCAGCTCACAGCACTGTGCTTTGTTACACTGCATTTTAGTGCTCAGGATTGGGAGTTACCCTAATGAGTAATGGCAGACAATTTAAAAACTATTTTTTATACTGAAGGTCTGTGGGAAGACAAGAAAGAAGGCCAGCATTCTTAATAGTTTGCTATGATGCAGGGAAAAGTACAGTTTTCATCATGATTGTTTAATGAATCTTGAATAGGAGTGCTCTGGAGGTTTGGGAAGTGTCTTTCCTAATGCATGGAAAAGCCTTCATTTAAAAAGGTAATTCTTTTGACTTGTAACTGTATCTTGGCAGCTAGCAGACAGCTAGGTTATCTCTGTATTTATCAGAGTTCACGCTGGACTGTGGCTTTGTAATTCTCTTTAAAAAAGAGTCTCTGCTCCTGTGCTAACTGCAGCTACTCAAAGGCACTGCCATCTATCAAAGCTCGTTTCTTAGTGGTGATGATTACATTCTTGAGCTTACTGGGTTATGAAGAATAAGCCACTTGCCTGCCCTCTAAAATTACCACATTCTTGCTGGAGAAGGGAGGGAAACACAGAAATATATGAAGGTCACAACATCCAGGTGCCAGTGGAGAGCAGATAAGGCTCCTGATGATTTCTTCCTCCTTGATCATGCACAGACCACTCTCAGCTCTCTGTGTTGATCCTCCTTTAGGGCCATCCTCACAGAAAAGGGCAGAGATTGAGGAGGAACAAAGCAGCAGAACAGCAGAAGCTGGAGCCCAGGGCCAAAAAAAAAAGGTCTGAGAGACTGGAAACTGGACAACAACAGGTCTGAGGAGATGAAGGAGAAGTTGCTGCAGCTTATGAGGCTCTGCTCACTAAAGCAGAGCAGCAGTTCCAGAGTCTGCAACCACACATGGCATTTTCTGAAACCGTCATTTCTTTTATGAAAGCAAAAATTTCTAAAGGTAAGACAAAACCCCTTCCCTTCCCAGACTGCCTGACTGTATAAAGAATGCTACCATGAAGCACTAGCTGGGGTGATAGATGCTCTAACAGTGCTTGTTGATTATGTCAGTACACAGAGGATGAAATCTGAGGGAGGGAGAGGACAGGGGGTTACTTGTCAAAAAACTGAGGCTTAAAAATACCAGAAATAAAGGTGTTTGTCTAATCGCAATGTGGGCCCTTTTTTGCTGTGAAGGATACAATACTGAATTACATCATTACATGTGTATTTCTTACTTTAAGAGGGAACAAATCCAGCCCCAAGGGTCTAAGCAAAAAAAAAAAAAATTGAATGAAATCATGCAGTGGCTGAGTAGGTTCATGCTGTTGTTTACAACTGTCAGCCTCCCAGATATCTTCCATTTGTTTCTGGACTTCATGGCCAAGGTCTGGGTTAGGAGTGTTCAGAGTATCAATAAGAGTATCAATAATGTCAACCATCTGTTACCACATGAATCTGACCCATGGGAGTTTCTTTGTTATTGGGAGAACTTGGGAGAATGCTTTTTAAAGGTCTTTGCTTCCTTTTGAGTGGGACCCCAGCTTATCAGCTACCTCAGAAGGTGAGAACAGATTTTCTTGAGCAAGTATTGGATAAAAGCCACAGAAAAAAAAACTCCTTAACATTACCACGGAGTATGAATCAGCTGCTTGGCTGCACGCAAGACATGAATCCAAAGTGGGAGCGCAGATGCAATGTTCTGCCTTCGGGACAGACAGAGGTCAGTGATGTCACTAAACCTGGGGTCACTCCCTCATGCTTTTAATACGACAGGAAAATGTTTCCAACAGGTTTTAAACATTAAGAGAATAAAAGATGACACTGGAGTGTCAAATCCCTCCAAGGCTATGAGTACAGAGAGTCACATTTTAATTCCCTGAATGCTTTTGATAATAAAGAATTAGTATCCAATTGACAACAAAATAAGATCGAAGTTTGTTCAACCCACGAACCAAAAGACCCTGTGGTATTAGTTGTAAATGTGCACCTGATAAGTTTCATTTCCCCTTGGTGTAGGTTTGCAAGTTTAGCAACAACAAATATTGCACTAGTGATCAAAAATGCCTGAAATAATACAGATGCTGGGCCCACAGATATAACACACAAATTTGTTAGATCTGAGATGCAATTGAAGAATATACATTTGTGCACCTGGAGCTCACCAATTCTGGGACTGTAGACAGACTTATACTAGGAAAACTTTGGAGAATTTGGATGTTTGAATACATCATGAACCTTAAAGAAATAGAAATCATGCATCTCATATATATATATATATATATATATATATCTCAGTATCTTTGGTTTTAAGACATATTATTAAAGATAATGATAAATATGATTAAAACCAAAATAGTAACGAAGATTTCTAAGAGCTTTTCTTCAGATGAGCACATTTATGAAGAAGTAAACTGTCTGGAAAATGTCCACAATGTCCCTGAAGCAATCAATAAATGAAAATAAAGAAATAAAGAAGAGCATACTGGAATTCTGAGAACAGCAAAGGCATTGGAATTCTGCAACTTGGTTACCTTTTGTCCATGAGCAGCTAGTTTAACCTGTCTCTCACTTGGTTTTCCTATTAGTAAAATAGGAACTGCTAACTTCAAAAACACGTTGCAAGCATTAGGAAGAAGAAATGTTATCAAAATTATTGAGATAGGTAAGGTCCTGTCAGTATATAGTAAACCATCCCCACAATGAGGGGTGCTGTGACAGCCTGGCAGTTGTGAAATGGAAGATGCATTATGGTTAATGTAGTAAGATTAGAAAGGTCATAGCACTGCAAGCTGGCATTATTTTCATATTTGGCGCCAGGGCAGATTGCCTCCATAGCACACCTGCCTAGCTCAATATTGATTTGGCTTCTCTGATTATAAATGGAATGTAAACTGATTAGAAAACAATTAGAAATAAGTCTATATGAACAGGGTTTGTTTTTTTTTTTTTCTCCTCTTTCTTCTTGGCCTGTTAGCTTGATGTGACATGCAGGAATTTGACTTTTACTTTGCCACCGACTGGCTAAAGGCAGGCAACAAGACAATAAATTATCATTACTGATTCAATGATGAAATGTGAAAATAAAAGGCTTTATTCATTCTATTCCTCAAGGCTGAGAACCTCTGCCATCTTTAGTGGCTTTACAAAGGAATAAGAAAAACCCAGTATGGTATGGTATGGCTTCTTAAGAACATACTCCCTTATTACCTCTGACCTTTGTACAATCCTGCTGAAGGTGTGCTGATAATACAGTGTCTTGTTGCTCCCTTCAGTTGCTCACTTAAATACTAATGTCACAGTCTAAAGGAAAAGTTGCCATGGATTCACAGCCACTGCCTGACTTGAAAAAGAGCCCAATAATGATAAAGGCTAGAAGAAGTTTTGCCTTTAAATTTGCCACCCGGAATTAATGGTTAGTGCTATTCCACTCACAGTTTGCATGTATTCCTATGCCACACGGAAATTTCCCTGGACAAACACCAACTTTTTTTTTTGTTCTGTGAGCAGCAAAACCAACAAAGTCTGGGTCTGTACAGATTTGCACACTGTGTTCCTGAATTCACCCCCTGCTCTGCAGCACTCCCATGTTTTTACCATGCTCCCAGTGCTCACTGCCTCCCCCACATCCTGTGTGTGCAGTTATCCAACACTCCAACTATCCCAGGGGTGACTCATCAGCTACTATATATATATATTGGAATAGACAAGAATATGTGTGCCTATATCTATATATAACTGTATACATCAGGATATTTAGTTCCCCATTTAAAAATCTGCATGCATTGGGACAGTAAAATCCAGCCCACCCATTTTTCTCAGGGAAGTTGGTAGCTTGTTTCCTTCCTATGTACACCCGAAGATTTTTCAGAGAAAGTGTGGGAACTTCATGCCTTTGGAAATATTGCTCATTTCTAGCAGGGCAGTAACAGAGGCAAAAAGAAACAGCCCAGTGTTAAAACCCTGTTTGAGATACTTAGCTATTGTATGTGGTTTATTCTGAGTTATGTCTCAAAACAGACACAAATCTGGATAAGCTCATCTGGTACAAAATGATGTTACAGCTGCTGCTTAGCACAGGGCCATAAATGCTCTGTGCCATTACCTGGGTGTTTGGCACTGATATTTCCTTTACTGGAAGAACCCCTAAGTTACAGTGCTGCACCTTGGATGAGAAGAAGCAACTGAAGCCTGCTACACAGAGGAGCTCACGGCTCTCAATCCTTTCCCTTCCTTTGCTGAAATTTCCATGTTGTTTCATTAGAGGTATCTTGCAATTAGAGCTTGGTCATTCTCCTAATATCAAGGACCAAAAGACAACTTCAGAGGGCCTATAAGATGAGTAATTCTTTCTTGTTCAGAAGAATTGGAAAAAACCTTTAAAATATTTGACATGCTAGGAGAGGTCTTCACTAGACACAAGAATCTAAAGGTTTTACAGTCTACTGCTTTGTCCCTTGATTATGGGAAAAAACCCACCATCTTATATCTTATGGATTTAAAGTCCAAATACCTGTTACATCAACTCTCTGCTTGTCATGAACCAGTTTTTAACCTGTATTTTCTCCCTAAGTTAAGAACAGCTTTCAGATGTGACGAAAAGCTGGTGTTTTCTGCATAGCTAACATTTAAACTGGTGCCTCAGAAAGCTGATCAATAACCCAGGCTGTGTCCTCCACGTCACAACATTCTCCTGTGCTGTGAGGGGAGAGGGCTCTCAACTTTCACACTGGAAAATGGAAGCAGTTTAAGATTTAAAGTACTTAAAAATTACTATTTTTGTTATGTACCACTAATATTTATGCTGTCACAAAAGAAATTTCTTCCTGTTTGACTGAAGAAGCATTTATTTGCTGCATGTCAAGCTTAGATTTATGTTATCCCTGGTTGTTTCTTTACTTTTATGTTCCTAAGCTTTGTGAGGGATATAAATGTAACTGTCACTTAGTAAACCTGAACAGTTCTTAAGACAGAGTATTTTCTTGTGATACAGACAAGGGTCCTCATTCCCTTTATCACTTTTGACTAACATTTATTTATTCTGCCTCCATGGAATGTACTCCTAAAGCCACCACCAGAGGCTTTCTAGATCATCTCCCTGTGCATGCCACTGCTTTGTTTTCCTTTACTTTTTATTTCCTAAAAACAAACATCCCCACACCACGCTTGTGATCACTACTGAGAGTCACTTGCAGGATAAAATTCAGCCACTCTACAATTTCCTAAGTCACTGCTTTTCGTGTGTCGCAGAAAAGTGAGAGAGAGCACTGAATTCAAATTATACTTAAACAGTATGTGGACATGCAGGGCCAAGATTTGTTGAAGGTACAGTACTCCAAGCCACTATTGGCAAACGTATTTTGGACTAATGCTGCTTTAATTCTCCCAGGGCACTCAGCCCTGAAGAAAGGGAAAGAGCATGGCCAAGAAAAAGCAGCATTCCTGGCTGCAGCAAATAATTTAGGATGGAAGCTCACAGAAAATGAGGGGGAAAGAGGCACAGTGGGAAAAGGAAGAGACAGGAAACATAAACATTTTTGAAATTTAGGTGGATTAGACCATTACTATGAAGATTTAAATTTTCCACTGATCACAGATAAAAATGGAAGCTATTTTGACTGAAAGAAAACACAGTCACATAATGAATTTCTGCTTAAGCTTTATGGTAGTACTGCAGTGCATCCATAAATAAAGTATTCCCCAATTAAACAGAGACATTTCATTCCTCCTTCCACCAGACACTGAATAAAAAGAAAAGATCACTTGTCCTCTTCTAACCTAGACTTAGATCTAAAGTGTGTATGTAACCTAAAACCCTAAATCAATGTAATGCAATCAGAAAGTGCTGACACACAACACTGGCATGAAAAATTTCTCTTGGCCTTTTAGATTGTCCAAA
The DNA here is from genome assembly GCA_013399225.1 of Rhipidura dahli. NCBI lineage: Eukaryota > Metazoa > Chordata > Aves > Passeriformes > Rhipiduridae > Rhipidura > Rhipidura dahli. The sequence goes on from VXAC01007910.1 coordinate 14,362, forward strand.
TTTAAGGGCAACAGATGACACATTCTTTCCTTTCTAACAAATAACTGTTTGTTTGACTGATTTTAAACCTGTATGGAAGTGTTGTGCACTTTGTTCCTCAATTGCAAGTCCATTGGTCTGGTGACTGTGAATATTTAGACATAAAAGCATAGGGGCAAAATAGAAAAAAATCTCACTATCTTAACTGTTATTTCTACAAGGGAGCTCAGGCAGGCAGACACCTTTTTCCCAGTTTATTTAATGGTAGTGCAGGCCCTGCTCAGTTACAGTGTGGTTCTAGTGTTCTTCCAGAATTTACTTTTTGACAAAAATGTCACTGGAGTGGCAAAAGGCAAACAAGAACAGACACACTTGTGAGATACTTTTTCATTGCTAGTTAGATGGAAACTCAAGCTTTAATTATTTCTGAAATGTAATAATTTCTCCTTTGGGTCCCCTCTCAGATATATCCATGGGTCACACTGAGATCTGCTCATCCTGGTTTCCAGAATTTAAATGTGGTGTTCGTTGAAAGGATTTTAACCAGAGCTGAACTTGCAGCCTGACCGTGAGCACAGTGAATATTTTAGCATGCTAGGTTTGCTGCTCTTCACCTTCAGCCACTTCTGGAGAAGCTTGTAAGTAGCTACCACCTCTGCAGTAAAGACTTCATGGAACTTGTGATGCTCTGATGGATTGGTATAAAAGCACATTATCACCCTTAAACATTTGCTGGTAGATTTCCATGACTATACTTTGGATGTTTCCTGAAGATGTAGGAGCAGCAGCAGAATACAGAAGTAGTAGTATTTTTGTAAGTGTGTGAAGGAACAAGGGGAGCTGTAAGTTTCAAAACCTGATGTCTCTCCTTTCAAATGTTTGGGTATGTGAAATGTGTCCTTTAATTTTGCTAAGTTTAGCTAGTTTCTTAAGTTTTATGTGCTAGCAATCTTTGGAGAGGGATCCAAATGTGAACCATTTTCAAGGAACTTCTCAGTATATGAGAAACTTAGTTTTGGTGTACCTACATCTCCTCTCACTTTGTGAACATTGCTCACAAATCATGCTGATTGATAATCTATACTGTGCGTTCAGATTTCACATGTGTAGCAGTGAAAGATACAACTTCTTTATGGAAAACAAAACAAACAATGAAACCCAGATAGAAAACATACCAGCTAGTGCAAGCAGAACCAAAAGTCACGATCCCAAATCCTCCCAGGGACAGCAAACTGTAGGACTATAGGTGTCAGGGAATTCCTGGATGATGTTTGCAACTCTGCCTCTGTTATTCTTGGGAAAATGCCTTTGATTACTCAAAGAGATCAACTCTGTAAGGTATGATATGAGCCCTACTACAAAGGGCTGCTGTAAGATATCATATTGGAAAAATTAGATAGACACATGAAAAAAAAATTATCGTGGCTCAGTTCAGCAGCCTTGAACCTCCAGTGACAGCCACTATGGAGCAGTGCTTGCTTTCGTGTGGCGTTGATTTGGGCTTCCAAGCTCTTCAGGGTGTTCTCATCCGTGAGATTGCCTCACTGCTGAATTTTGAAGCTTTCTTGGGCAGACACAGCACTGAACTGCAGACTCCATTTGCAGATCTACTTCTGTCCTAATGCTGGGATTACTTCCATAGCAGAATAGCAACATTAAGCATTTGGTCCCATTCTTTCTCCTTCCAAAGCACTCAGCTTCTTTGATGGCAGTTCTGTATATCTGCTTGATCCCTGCAGACACATGGAAGAACCGTTTGTGAATCCCAGGGTGGGATTTAGCATTAAGAGACAAATAGCTTTTTTGTGTGCAGAGCAGGAAAAATTGGCAGCAGAAGATGTGTGAGGAGCCAAGAAAATAAATGCTTCATGGCTACCTATTCTTCCTCTCCTCCTTATCTTAAAGACTTTCAAGGACTTTGGATGCTCTGCAGTTTAAATTATTAGCTAAAAGTCCCAAATCCAGCATCTGAGATGGAAAATATTCAAATTGCTTCCATGCTCTTGCATCACTCAAATAGCTCTTGTATTTGCTTGAGAGGTGCTCACCAAATTATATCACTCCACTAGCTAGCCATACAAGACACAGCATGTGTGAAATGCCCTACTAAATGTCAGGATGTGTGGCTTGTGTGGTGTCTTTAAATTAACTTCTGCAATTTCTCAGTGCCTAAGTAGAGGTGGAAGTTCACAAACTCTTCTAGGCTTTCAAAGTTGCAGCACGAGTTCATACTGTCACTCTGTGCAGTCTGAAAACCTTCAGGGCAAGCAGACAGGCAAAAAGACACTGTAATACCATGAGCAAATTCTAGCTCAGGAAAATGTTTGGCACTCTTCCATTTTCCTCCCCACAGCTGAAGGTGCTCCTTGGCCTGTTCCATGAGACACTGAAGTGAGCTCCAGGTGACTACCCCATACCCAGAGAGCTTTGGAGGGGCTGTACAATGTTTATCATCTGTGCCCTGAGCCAAAGATCGAAGTTACCACGTATTTCACCCATGTTGCACAGAAATAACTCTGCAAATTTAAAAATATGTATGCTAGGAAGAATTGCTGGACTGATTTAATGCAGCCACAGCCATGCCTGTTGTTACTGCCAGATACTGTCTTGAGAGGGAAGAGTCCACATCTGTCACATTCTTCAAACATTATTTTGTTTTTTACATTTGTGGTCTCAGAAAGTCTTCACTGCTCTCTTACCTGAGAAGGCAGTTGAGCTGTGACATTTTGGAAGAGGTCTGAACATTCTGGATCCCTCTCCACTGTGCTCTTGCCCACTGTCAGAGTAGGGTGGGTGGACTGTGCTGCACAGGGAGCAGTTGTGCCTGCCAGGTGGGCAGGGACATTGCCTGGGGCATCTGATCGGGCTGGAGGCCTGCTCAGACATCTGCCTCTTGGCTGAAGGCAACATTCTGCATTTGGAAGCCTTTGACATCCAAAAGCCATGACATTTACATACCACTTGGAGTAGGTTGGTTGCTGGCTGTTCTATGGCACCTAACCCAATGCAAAGTGCCATTTAAACACAGATCCTTGAGCTGAAAGAAGTGTCTTCCCCTTATGCACCAAGAGAGCAGTGCAAGAGGAAAATGCACGTGCAGGGAACTTTTCTTTATCCTGCACGGGCAGACCCTCCCCTACTCCCGCACATTTCACAGGCATCCCTACTTCCACTGCATCCACAACCAGCCTGCGGCGGAGGCACTGGGGCACTTGGGGAGCCCATTCTCCCAGCTCCTCCCGGTGGTGAAAGGCAAGAAGAGCACAATGCGACTAGCTTGCAGTGTCTACATTCTCAAAATAATCAAATCTACTCTACGCAAGCTTTTCTGGACAGTATCTCAAGCCTCCGGAGCTGCCCCTTTCCCAGACTCTTCTGACTGAAGCCTCAGAGCAGCAAACGAGATGCTCAAGTCAGGCACTTGTGACACCTCGGATACCTGTGCATTCCCCCACAGCCTGTCCAATCCCATTTGGCACTGACCACGGTGGTCTCTTTTCCTTAACCTCTGATGCTACACACTGGAAAGGACCACCCAGCCTCTCCTGTCACCTCCTGCATGCTCTTTGCAATATCTTGAAGGGGAAGGGAAATGCAAATAGCTCAACAGTCTTGGGCTGTGTGCTGCCCAAGGAATATCAGATTGGAGGCAGCTGGGCTGGAAGGTACTGTCTGCACTGGCAATATAGTTCTTTCATTTTTAAATGACTAGATGTGCTGGAAAGGCCCCTCCACCAAAGCAATGAATATTTATTTGAGAAGTCTGCTGACAGAAAATCCTTACACCGCGGGCAGAATTGTCACAGCCAGCAAATTTTGCCTCAATGAAAGTGACCACGCTGTGCCCCACACATTGTTCCTATATAAAACCATCCTTTCCATCTCTACAAAGCACATTATTTCTGCCAACCATTCAGCCTCATGCTGCTGCAATACAAAAGTGAAACTATGACCATATGGAAGAGGTAGGTGATTTCTGAGAGATTTTTTGATGAAAAAACAGCAATCCAATTAAAAAGACTAGTGATGGATGTGTGGTTAAAGATATTCCCAAACTTAGTGTCCTTTGACTTCTCTTGGCTACCACATTTGGCAGCTACACAACAAAAACAAACCCTTCCTCCAGGCTAATGGTTTTAGCAGGCAAGAGCTGAAAAGCATCCACCACCTTCTCCGTGGGACTCCCAGCACAGACCACAAAAGTGCTCAGCCCAGCCCTGCGGCTTGCACTGCCAGGTCTCAGAGGTGAAGGGGACCTTGCACAGGGGAATGTTGCAATTAGCAATAAAAAACCCTCTTAGAGATGATGGCTCTTAGCATATTTCTCAAATTCTGATTCAAGCTCACTATCAGCCTCCTCTGCAGTACAAATAACACTAGGGTACCATCTACTTATGCCTCGACCTGTCTGCAACCCAGCATCTGAATTTGGTAGGAATTGATGCCATCAAGTTCTTGTGCAGGACACCTCAGAGTGGGGTTATACAGTTTGTGAGAGGAGAAAAGGTTTTCTTTACAGGAATTTGGAAGGATTCCTATTAACTCATCATGCCATGTTTGCAAATGTCTTATCCCACTCCTGAGGAGATGCAGGAAGTGCATTAGCAGTAAATCCATATGACAGCACGTATAGAGGGAGACAGCCTTGTCTCCATACCTGGTACAATAATATCTGTGCAGTCAAGGGAAAGTGCACTGCCTTTTCCCTCTTCCTTGCATACTAGGGCATGGATGAATTATTTCCTAGAGTGTGAGGGTAGCTTTGCTGGAGCTGTTGGTGTTGCAGCACTCCAAAGAAGCAATCCCTTTAGTCAGAGATGCTTATTTCAACAGCCCACTAAGGATGCTGGGGTCTGCACCCACCTTTCTTCTTGCTTGGTTAAAACCAGAGGGAGAAAGAAAATAAAGGAGAAAAGGAGTGAGGTGGGGTAAGAAAGAAAGACAGAAGGACATTTTTACTGTGATGCTGTATTCATGATAAATGTATTCTCCATTACAAGCTTGACTTGTAGATTTGTGCTATCTCTTCCTCCACCTGCATGGTTCTGCACCACAGACATGAATCTAAACTTGCCAGCTGACCAGAGCTGGGGAATTACTCCAACTAGATCCCTTCAAAATGGAAAAGGGAGGTTGTAGCCCTGGCCAGGGGCTGCAGACAGCACAGAGGTTGTGTGAAGCTTCTGTTGCTGCTCACTGAGAGCACATCCCCTCAGCTCCTGCTGTTTCTGACACACGGCCATGCATTTGGCTGGGGATGTGCACTTCAGCACCATGCTCAGCAGGGAATAAGCTGCTCTTTCTTGGCATCACGGGGGGATGATGAATTGTCATAAGGAACTGGGGAAAACACGTTTCAAACCAAGTTGCTAAGAGTTTGGGAAAGACTGAGGTCTGAAGAATACTCAGAGTAACATCCTGTTCCTTTCATCTCAGAAGAGAAGGATTTTCCCGAGGGTGTGGAGAGCACTTCTGAGCACACTTCTGTGTCTGCTCTGAGGCAGGGGACACTGGAAACCTTGGGGGAGCAATGAAACACAAACACCACTTTCACAACAACATTTCAAGCTATCAGAGACACTGGATGTTGGATGTGGAGAGGTGAGAACATCGCAGTGGCACCAATAAGGTGGGGAAAAGGTTGGTTTTTTTCCTTCACATCTTTCTTTATCTCTTCCTTTCTGTTTTTCTGCATAGGTTCATAACCCTGCTTGGCAATTTTGTACATACCTCATGCCTCAGTAAGGGAATAATTTCCTGTGTCTTATTTTTGGGAGAAGGGAAGCTGCAACTCACCACCAGCATTACTGAAATCACAGCAATGGCACAATGCCCTTGGAAAAACTTCTATTTTCTCCCAGTAAAAAGTGGCTGAACATATGCTGGAGTAGGCTTTTTTTCTTTTTTATTCAAGAAAATGTAAATATCCTTCTAACTGTGCCCATTTTATACTTTACATCAGAGAATTTCCTGAAGCTCTTGCCAGCTTTTCTTTTATTTCACTACTTCTTCAGTCAATAAATCATCACAAATCTCATTTCCATTTGTAAGTCCATTACTGCAGCCATTAAAGGGCACCTACTCCTGCTCTTCTAATAATGCTGAGTCTTTTTTGTGGAAGCAAGTCTCCACTTAATTTTGAAAACATCTGCCCAGACCTTGAAAGGTTTTTTGACTTAGAGGATGCCAGTGAGTGGTGTCCTGGCAGAGGGCTTTGGTTGCCCTGGCATCCCTTCATTAAGTCACTGGAGGCATTTTATGTGCCAACAAGAAAGGAAAGGCAATTAAAAGAAATAGGAAGGCTAGAGAAAGTGAAAAAAAAGAGAGAAAATTACACTTGACTAGGGTAAAATTGTTGCCTTTTCCATACACAGACTGTGTTTTGCTGAAAGTACAAGTTTAAATTCCCAGACAGTATCCCAGAGATTGAAGAAGGTCAGAAGAGAGTAAATGCAAGTAGAAGAACTTGATCATCAAACCTGACCATCATCAAACCTAACTATACCAATCACACCTTCATTTCAGGTTCTCTGAGATAGTGCAGCACACTTGGAATGCACCTCCTATGGGTGATATCTCCTCATGGGGTTGATTCATAATAATCCACCAAACTCCCAAGTTCAGTGCTTGAATAAATTAGATTGTCCAATCTATTGTCAGGACTAAAACCTCCCAGAGGCAGCAATGATCCAAAAGCACAAACAAAATGCAGTGTTTCTTAAATCTTCCAGGAATATCTTCCAGTTAGCACTGGAAGCTTGACCAAGTAAGAAAATGTTATAACATGTTTGGAAGATTTTCTGGTACAACGTTTTCTCATATGCCCACAGAGCTCAGCTTTAAACTTAATTACTAGCTAGGCAAAATTTGCTTGAGCTTCAAATGCAAACTTGGGTTTCTGTGTGCCATCAAAAAGCCCAGCTCAACCCTCAGCAATCAGATACAGCAAGAGAAAACCAGAGAAAACATTAATCCTATTAAATTCTCGTTCTACTGACTTTCCTTTCTTCTTGTCTTGACAAAATATGGTGATTTTGGGGAACCTGAAACTAATCCCAAAATATGACCAGGTAATCCTTTGTATTATTTGCACCATTAAGCTGAAATTCTCCCAGATACAACATTTTCTGTCCTACTTAATTCTGCAGATTTCAGAGTGACTTTATTTGCTTAAAACTGTTCAGTTGCAGCTGAAAAGAATCATAGAATTGTTTAAGTTGTAAAAGACCTATGGGATTATCAAGTCCAACAGTAACCTCAGCACCGCCAAGTCCATCACTAAACCATTCCCCCAATGGCACATCTGCACATCTTTTACATCCCTCCAGGGATGGTGACTCCACCACTGCCCTGGGCAGCCTGTTTGAATGCCTGACCACCCTTTCAGTGAAGAAATTTTTCCTCATACCCAATCTAAACTTCCCCTGGTACAACTTGAGGTCATTTCCTCTTGTCCTATCCCTTGTTATTTGGGAAAAGAGACTGACTGTCCCCTCGCTACAACCTTCTTTCAGGCAGTTGTAAGAGAGGGAGAAGGTTTTCCCAAGCCTCTTTTTCTTGAGGCTAAACAGCTTCAAGCTCAGCTCCCTCAGCTGCTCCTCATTGGATTTGTTCTTTTGATCTTTCCCCAGAATAGATCTGGTGCTATTCTGTGACTTTACACCACATGAAAAACATCCTTGGGACACTGAAAAGTCAGCTTACAAAGAGCTTGGGCCTTTGCAGCAGAAGCACAAGACATTAACTGTGGCACACATTGCTAAAGTAGCAACAGCCACTCCAGGTAACAGCATCTTTCAGTGCCTCAGTTATTCATTACCTTTATTTACTACTTTAGACTGAGTTACCATTTTGTTTACTGATGGCTTTAAGGTGCCAGCACCTCCAGCAAGTTCCAGACACGACATCTATTAGCCGTTTCCATGCTGGAGATCTGCCCAGAACAGGGTCAGTGCTGTCTCCTGCACTTGACAAGGACACTGCTGCTGAGCTTACCTGTACCTAATGACAAACTGACCTTCACTTTACAGAAGTGCACGGAGAACCAACAAATTAGGGGGAACTTCTGCTATTTCCTCTTCTCGTCTCTCCTCTCTTATGAGAGGAGCATGCAAGAAATATGTTTTAAGTCTTGAGACTCCATAGTCCCTCCCCTGACTTGTTTTGTATTCCTGAGTTATAGGGCAGTTATTTGAGGCCCCACAATGTCCATGTCCCAAGTTTTGCAGTAAGACATAAGTCCTGACAGAAGGGCTTTAGTACAATTGTCCACTACAATCGAGATTTAAAACTATGATAGCATCAAACACGACTACATTGTCAAAGAACTTTCAGTTAGGTTTACCATATCATGCTGATGTCCGGAACCCCTTCAGTGACCAGCGTCACAAAGTCATGGCACAAAGGAGGCAAAGTGTGTGTCCAAGTGCAGTAAAACTCTTAAGTGTCCTCTTCCTACAGTGAACTCTCTCACAGCTGGGCTGTGCTAGTCCAGGACTCCCAATCACCTAACCAAAGACAGCTGACTAGAAGTTGCTTATACTGATAAGCTATCCTAGATGGTAAAAGGATAAATATTGCAGTGTGGGTCCTTTGTACTAGCCCTGCTCACTCTTTTTTAGCCAGCTAATTCCCTATTTTTAAAATATGCCTCAGTCAGGAAACAAGAACTGTAGAGCTTTCATAACCAAGAGGAAGTCATCCTAATCCGTCACCCACACAGTGAAGACAGAAGGAATTAAGGACAGGGTACCTTTCCAGGTACCCTGTCTGATTTTTCCTGCCATCTACTCTCTCTGTCCATACTCTGCCTCTTGCTCCACTGCTGCTAGACACCCACACTCGTTTTCCTTCATGGTTCTCATGCTGCTTGATATTCCTCATTCCTTGCTGTTAACCTCTTTCTCACAGCAGTCTTTTGCTGTTTCTTTTCAGTTTTTTGCCTCTCTTCAGCTGCTTAACTCTGCTTTGCTGAGTAGTTTATTGGTAAAAGAGTTTTCCTCCTAAAGCCGGAACACATAATTTTTTCCTGAATACAACCAATTTGTTCAATGTAAACAACAGAGAGGACTCAAGTCTCTCGAAACCCTACACTGTGAGGGGAAACGGGAGGGAAAAGATTCCAGCTTTTTCCCCCAATAACATAGGAAACATAATATCCTCCTTCAGTAACTACAGTAATGCTGCTGCTGGTTCAGCATGCAAGTGTAAATAAACACAATTTACAGAGCTGCAGCATGGATATTACTAGGTAATCTGGGTAAATAGGATAACAAAATATTTATATTGTGTGTTTATATAACCCTGCCGTGTCCTTGGCAAGGTCCTTTGTGTGTTTCCTTACGTGCTCCAGTGGTGGTGCTCCTCCGTGTGTGCCCCACCCAGGGCTCGCTGCCAGCATTTCCCTGTGCCCCTGGAGTGAGGGCAGCAGGAACCAGGCCCCTCTCCAGGCTGTGGAAATAGAGCAGCTTCTCCCCTATCTGCCACTGCATCATCTCCTTGTGCTCTTACCCACAGCTACAAGAATGGCTGGCAATTACTCTTCCAGCAGGGTAACTTAGGAGCGTGCTGGAAAAAAAATGATTTAAATTCCCCTTTTGGCTTAGCGACATGAATATGCCTCTGTTGGTTATGGTCCTAAGGAAGGATGTCGGTAACTCTATCCCTGCGGAAATAGTTTCCTGGGATTCTCAAAGCTTCTCGACCTTCGGTGGGATCTCGGTGCCAGGGTGAGGGGAGCGGCAGGAGATGGCAGCAGAGAGCCCCTGCGGGAGCGGCGCAGCCCGCGGGAGCCCGGCGCCTTCCTTCCACTCCGGGGAGGATTTGATGCGTTCCGAATTTAAACCTCGTAGGGGAAATAACCTTAAAATAATCTGCGAACAGTCTCACCTCAGTAACTGGCTCGTAAAGACACCGGCAGCCACCCCTGGGAGGATCCAAGGCTCTTCTCTTCCTTGACTTTTTTTTTTTTT
>VXAC01007910.1:24316-105795 GCA_013399225.1 Rhipidura dahli
TTTTCCCCTTCAGGCAAGAAAGGAGCTGTAGGAATGACGAGCAGCAGCTCCTTCAGCCAGTGAAGAGTCCTGGCACATGCCAGAGCTGCACAGTGAATTGGGCAGAAAGGACACGGCAAGAGCCACCCTGCAGGAATATGACCCTACTGGCACTGTCAGCTCTGCGGGGGCAGCTTCAGGGCACCCCCTGAGCACCGGGGGAGGTTCCACCTTTCCCTGCTTTGGCTCCTTAACACGTTTTTAGCCCTGGTATATTTGCTCGAGGAAACAGGTCAGTGCCCTGCTCTGGTGAGGAAGTCACATGAACCTGTCCTGATTTTAATTGCCAGCCGCTGATAAGGCCTGACACACCAACTGATGTGCTTTGGGGACCTCCTCTCTTTGAGACTCATCCACTACCAGAGGAAGCACGTGGGAGACTCTGTGTGCAGGTCTCACTCACATTTCAGCTTACAAAGGGCTTGTGCCCAAGTGTTCGTAGCTAGAAGCCTCGGAAAGGTCACTTGTCCAGTGTTCCACCTGTTTTGGGGTTGAAAACATGCTCGGAGAACTTGGAAAACGAATCCTTTCATTCCCAAAGCCCAAAAATGAAGACAGAAGTATGGAAGAATTACTAGGCATCTCTTACGTGACGAGTTGTCTCCAAATTCCTGAATAATCATGTTTATGGGAAATCTGCTTTTCTTACTTACATCAGCTCTGGAAGAAGCTGATACAACGGAAAGATATCCCAAAGGATAACATTAGGAACTGGAACGTTGCTGCAGTGAAATGAGTACTTGTACTTCATCACACACCATTGTGCTGTGCATTAATAACTTGGGATCTCTGTCATCAGTGTGAGCTCCTACAGCTCCGAGAGCTGCACTTGCAGCTGTGCTGGAGAATACTTTCATGTGGGATTCCACGTAACAGGTAAAGAAATAAGCTTTTCTGTCACAGTCTGGAATGGCAGCCCTGCTCTGTGTTTGTACAAAACCACTACACCACCTCACACAAAAGGTTCCCAAGGTTGCTTCCCTCCTAATGAGGGAGATTTTTCAGGAGTCATTTGAGGAATTGTCACGGAAGGGCTTGCTGCGTTTATCAGTCAGTTAGACTGGCCATTCTCCATATATACAACACAGGGCAAAGAATTGGGACCAGCTTAGCAAGAGACCAGTTGTATTTCAGAGTGGCTGGAAAGCTCTGAGTGCTAAAGAGCAGTAGGTGGAGCCTTGAGAACTTTTAGCTTCACCAAAGGTCAGACAAGATGCACATTAATCTGCAAATCTCTGTAAAACTATCAGTCACACCCTCTGAATCTCTACTGATTTCCTCCAGACTTGTCAGAACTTTGATTATTGAAGGCTTTTTCTTCTCTGGAAGAAACAAAACATTTCCTGCTGCTTTAGTCAGTCCTGACTCAGGTAGGGTAAGGTAAACATCACTATTTATTCCTGCATGGTGCAAGTATGTATTTTTTCTGCAGAGATGAACTTCTACAGGATGATGGAAAATGAAAAAGAAAATTGGGATTTTGTTTCCAGGCCACTTAACTGATTTTTCATTCTGATTGCATTTTTTGAGCCTACACACCCTCACACACATGCACAGACACCATCTCTCTGTTTTCATCCAGCTGTCACCAGCCAGTGTTGCAAGACACTGACCTCTGATTGCAGCTGAGCTCTGGTCTTCCAGCTTCACTGTCTTTATTGATATGATGTCACAGTCAACATAAATTGTCTCTCCTTTTGAGAAGATCCAGCATCAGAGGGCTAATTCTGTCAAGCATTATCCTTGGGAATTGGTGGGAGTGTAGCTTGTGCACGACAGGCACCAGAGGTTTCTGTAAGATGCAGATGAGGTGAATATTCCAGTTAAGATAGTACCTCTATAGGATAAAAAGATAAATAAATAAATCCTTTTCTAACAAGTCTCCCCTTGGTAACTGCAACCCTGTTTAGGCTTATACAGACTTGTCATCAAGTATGAGAGTCTGAAATCTAGTAAAAAATTAGCCTTAAACTAATACCTAAAGTCATAAGTGCAAAGTAATATGAAGAAATGCAAACCTTGTAGAAATCAACCTCTTGTAAAGCCAGGATAATTATCAATCCTTTCTGCAAGTCTTAAAGCAAGCACAGCTGCTTTTGTCTTTTTTTTTTTTTTTTTTAATTACTATATTCAGTGATACTTTAATATCCTTGACTTGTCCTTAAATATCACATTAAGTCACTGTTTGATTTATGAGGTTTAAAAAAGTCTTTATTAATGGTATTGTAGGGGTTTCACAATAAATGTAACAGCATGGTGCCTGGAATAAGAAACCAAACCTCATTCACACTCCCAGGTAAGAGTTACCAATACCTTTTAACCATCAGATTGGGCAAAAATGATGAATTCCTTTAATGAACAGGTGAACTGGGGGGTCAAACCAATTAGCAGATAAGCTTTTATTTAAAGGGAGGTTTAAAGGTTCTAGTGAAAGGGAAGATAAAGCCATTTCTGTCAGTCACTGCAGTCTGTTTGGGAGCAGTTCCATCATTAGGAAGGTGCTGCACTGAGGCTGGCAGGGTGTGCTCCCTTTCTGCCCCTGTTAACAGAAAAAAGGACTTGTTTCTTTGTGTGACTCTACCAGGCCAGTCACCACAGCCCTGAAAGGGACTGAATGTTACTGCAGCTTTAGGATCCTGGTAACTGGGCAGAGCAAGATGAAAAAACAAGACACAGTAACGGCTGGAAACTTAGAGATCACCATGGCCATGTCTTGGTTTGAAAGACAGGTTGAAATGAAGGAGCTTTCAGACAAAGATGTGAGGAATAGGAACAACAGTTCTTTACTAATATATATATATATATATANCCGCAGCCCAACGCCCAGCAGGGCAGGAAAAAGAGCAGGTTCGGGAATCCTGGGGCTTCTCCCACAGAAGGAAGACAGCCAGAAAAGCAGAGGTTCAGCGTTGCGTTCTCCTCACCACCACAGCAGACAGCAGTCTGTCCCCTCCTCGTGCCAAACGCTAAGTGCCCCCCGGCCCTCCGAGCTGTGTCTCCGAGTTGTGTCCCCACCCCCAGGTGCCAGAGTGTACCCTCCTTGGTCCTTTCCCTTTTGTTCTCTTAAGTACCCAGCTATCAGTTCTGCAACACACACAGGGAAAAAATTCCTCAAGGGAAAAAGAAAAGAACAGAAAAGGAAAACTTTCAAACCCCAACAGGCCAGAAACACAAAATTGTTTTTTTAAGAACCCCACAAACCTTATCTAGTAGGGAAACATCCACTGAGGGGTGTGTGTGCACCTACAATCCAGTTAATGCTTCCTACCCAGGAGAGTATTACTGAGAAAGGTGCAAGGAACAGAGCAAAAAATTATTCTGGAGAAGTGGTTCACAATTTCCCACAGAACATTGTGATGGGCTCCTAGTTCATCTGATCCAGCTTGTGACGTATTAATGGATGTGCTTTGTTTGCTTTAATTACTTCCACAAACTGTCAAGGTGTTACATATAAGTTTTTAGCCTGGTTTATAAGAGTTCCTTTGTCCAAAGGACAAAGTCCAAGAGGAGTTTGCTTGCTGTGTTTCCTCTTGAAAACCTCTTCTTGATTTATTCTGGAAAGCAGTGACAGGGAAGCTAAAAATACCTGCAAGATAGTTAGCAAGAGAGTTTTAATTGTCATAAGGACAACAACATATACAGAGTTGAAAATTATCTTGTGCATTCAGGAGCCATGGAATCAAAACTTGGACAACCTACCTAGAAACCACAGTTACCAGCCTAGGACACAAGCTCTAGTTTGCATGTCCTAATCCTCTGGAAAAGAGGGATTTAGTAGCCTTAGAAGCTGTATTCCAGCTCAGTGATTTCAGAGTGACTTTCAAAGGGATTACACAGAAGAGCTGAACTTAAGTGCTCTTAGGACCAGGTCACAAAACTTCACTTCTTGTTTTTCTGTGAAGAGCTCAATCTGTACTCAAGCTTGGGTTTCTAGAAGCTCTTTCCAGGCTTGCTTAGAATTATTATTATTTTCCCTGGATAAAATAGCTTGAGATTCATAGGATAATGTGCAACTATTAAAATGCAAACACAATACCTACTGTATGTGGTTTAATTTCAATTTTTTACTTACCAGTGTGTTCCAGCTATTTGGTGTAGGCATTCAGTTCCTCATGCACAGCCTGCAGACTGAACAAGCTCTTCTTCCTGTTGAGTGACCCACCACAAGGGATTCCTGATCAGCCAGAACCCCAACAAGGAACAGTTTATCATGATTTCACAATTTATTAAATAACTATTTCAAAATTACTTCAATTGCCTCTGGATCTTTTTAATCTTTTACCATCAGAGAGGGAAACCATGATATTCAAAACCTCACCTGAGCTGTCCATACAGTATCCCTCATCTGTGCCTGACATACCAGGAGTGTGGCCCAAAAAAGCAGGTATCCTTACACATCTCTTCCTCTGTCTACACCACACACTTCCAAGTCTTTTCACTTCATCTAGGCTTTCTATTATTATAGAGATAGAAAATTAATCAGATTAACTCTAACTTCCCAGTTCTGGAACAATTATTGAATTATTTGGGAGATATTCTTTGATACCAAGAGCTGGGGCATAATCACATGACGTTTTATTTTATGTGCATTTCCAGCATTTGTAGTTTTGGAAAAGAGGTTGAACTTTACATGCAGAATAATTTAAAAGTCAGGCAAATCAATCACTTTTTTGAAATCCTGGGCTTTTAAAGCTATCTCAAGATTTTTGCAAGAACTTTTGAAGAAGTACAACACAGCCTTAGGTGAAAGGTGGCCTTTGGAAATATTATAGGGCTTTGCTGAAATGATGCCAAAGTCAACATATGATACACAAAAATTACACTTGTTTCATCTCTTTTTGCTGCAAAAAAAAAGCCTCTTTCAAATTGTTTCAATGGCTGTACTGCACACCTTGCAGCTCAGATCTCACCACAAGCATTGCATCGTACACCTATCACTCACTTGACCATCTATTCTAATTTTTGTTATATCCGCAGGTTGGGATGCTAATTAAAAGTAAATTTACATATCTCACACTACTTACATTTATTTTTTGAAATCAAAGTAATTCACTCCCCTGCATGAATTAAGTCTTGTCTGCCTGTGTTTTGTTTGCGAAATTTTTTTCTTCAGCTATTTGGTGGAACAGCCTAAAACAAGGACTTGAAATACTTTAATGAGATTTCCAACTACAGGCTGTAAAGATAATTCTCATAATTTGAATAATCAACATCCTTATCTCTTTGTCAATTTAAACACCATGAGCAATTCACTTATGTGATTCTGACTAAAATAATATTTTAAAAAGTGATAAAATGAGGAAAAGCTGTTTGATTGCACCTAGGTTCATCACAAAATATTTAGCTTTTACTGATTCTGACAGTAAATACAGCACCCTAAAAGCTGGCCCTGTTAAAGGCTGAGGAATTGTTTGGTTCTTCTAATGCTGTGTGCAGTTTCACAAAGGCCTCACAGTGTGGTAAGGAAAGTGGGGTGCTCTCCTTGCAGCAGAAGCCCTGAGGTATCTCCACTGGCAAGGTTAGAGTTTTACATGTTTAAGCCGCAGGATTCTTCTCTCAAGCTCATGCGAGGGAAAATACGCCAGAAGTAAAAAACCCAGAAAATGCTTTCCCAGAATGTGTCAGTTCATGTCAGGGCTGGAAGGTGAATTTTATCTCCACTTACTATCTGACATTCTCTCTTTGAAAAGGAACTGATACTTGCACTGTTTCACTCAGTTACTTCATCCAAACACTAAAGCATCATAGCTGAAGCGATGGCTCTTAAGCATGATGAACAGGAAAGCAACACAGAGAAAATTCCTGTTGATGGGGTACAGATGTGCCCAAAATTTAATATGGATGCATTTTCAGGTTGTCCTGTTACATGCTCGATCTCAAATTTTGCAGTTGAGAGCAGGCTCTCCTTTGGAAAGAGAATATCAGAGTGAACCTCTTTGTAAACTAATGCTGTTACAAATAATTCAGGTTATTCACAGTTTGCCTCTATCTGCACTTCATTACAAGCAGCACTTCTTACAAAGAAAACAGAATATTTAATTATAAACTAGTACCTCAGATCAGCTTAAGGCTACATACATTAGTGCTCTGGTGAACAAACAACTTGTGCACTGAACAGGATTGTTGGTTTTCATCACTTTACATTTGAATTGCGTAGGAATTAGAATGAATACTGGACCATTTCAACATGGGAAGGGCCAGAAAAAGTACCAGAAACAGTGCAGATATAGAGGCAGAAATAGTATGTGAGAATTGGCACCACCAATACCCAGCAGAAGGAATGACCGTAACATCTGAAGTTGAGATTCCACAGCAGATATTCACAGTGAAACTATAGAGAGAATCCAAGATGTGCCTACTTTGATCTCCTTCAAAAAGGTTTTCTCATAAGGTATTAAAAGGTTAATGATACAGTAATACTTTACAGAAGAAAGTTAGTTTTCTCTGCAGTGGAATTTGTCATTGACATGCTCTTTGACAGCAGTTGCAGTAAAGCAAAGTATGAAACAATATATTACATCTATGCAAAAATTTGTTTCCCTTGTTTCTACCTCAATTAAGATTATATAAAATTATTATAGTTTCGTGGAAAAAAAGGCAAATTGCAAGCAAGTACCACTCAACTTTTCTAAGGAAATACTTAATCTGCTCATTCTAAAAGGCTCCGTAAAAATAATGATTCTTCTCACAGCAATTACACCTCAAGCTGTTTTGGAAAAGGAGAGGCATTTTAACATAACTTTCCAGACTTATTTTAACATAAGTTTCCAAAGGTGAGGATTACTTTTCAGCCCATTGTGCTCTTATGTGCTGTAACTCCCATTGACCACAGAGAGGCTGACAAATTATGTGCTACCTCTGCTGGCTGCCTTCAAATTCACATATAAAAAGCAGTTTCACAAGGTTTTTACAAAACTTTTTGCAAGTTTGCAATACTTGTAGCAATATCCTAGCTCCATTGTGCTCGTTTTGTTCCTCATACTTAAAATCTTCAGAACGTTTTTGTTATCAAAATATAAAAAGGAAATGACAAAAAGGACTGATTTCATAATTCTGTTTGGGCTGATTCTGTATTCCTGTTATTACTCACTAACGTGATTTTTTTTAACACCTCCATCCCACATTATAAGAGTCTCAATCTTTCCTAAATTTCTTTTGTCATTTAGTTCCATTTTAGTTATGCTTAAATACTTCTAACTACCAATCAGAAACTCATTTTTAAGAGAAAGTCAAAGTAATGTCAATGAGCTTTATGTCAGACATATAATGTTAAGAAAGCAATTAGAGAATGAATGGTTTTCCTCTATTTTTTAAGTTAAATGTCAAGTAATTTTTAGTTGATTTAAAAATTCTAGTGTTGCACTGGTGCCATAGGCTCCTGTTTGTTTCAAGCAGCTATAAACCCATGCTTTTAAAGAAAAACACCCCACTGAGTTCCCAACACCAAACCCACAGACTTCACTTTGTAGCAGACTTTGGACAAAGGCCTTATAATTTGAGGAGTTCTGTTATAAATTATTCTGGTCAGGACTGTCTGCTGACATAATTCAGACGATAAAGACATTGCAAGCTGAGCTTGTTTGTTGGCAAAGCATGAGAAGAGCTGCCTTAAAGAACAAGAGTAGGAGTGTTTCGTGCTGCTGCCCAACTTCTTGCAGAAGACTGGAAAGATGTTGGATGTTGGTAATAGGAAATAGGTTGGCCAACACCCAACTCATTTCTTCATTTTTAATGTATTAGATGTACAATTTAAATACAACTTCCTGAAGGGCTCAGTAGATCAATGTGTATATGCACATATCCCAAAACACCACTCAAAACTATTTCCTAACAATATCTGACACAAATATGTGCCAGCCAGCAAGAAAATATTGGTAACAAGCTTCCAACACTAATAGAAAAGGTCAGGTCTGCTTATCAGCATTGTTTGCCTAAACAGGGGTTCAACTCACACCTACCCAGAAGAGCCATAAACTTCAGACACAGTTTGTGGGTGCACGTGGTGTACTGTGACTGCCATCCCTGCCTCCCTCTGCCAGGCTCCTGTAAGTGTCCCTGGAAACAAAATCCTACTTCAGACTAGTATAGAGGACAGAGTACTGAGAGCAGAAACAGCCTAATCATTTTGCAGATGAGCTGGTGTAGATGCTGAAAAAGCTTTAGCAATGAATTTCTTCAGCCCTCTAGTATTTTGTGAGAACTCTGTCTTTCCCATGCAAGTTAACTAAAACAAAGTTACTAGTTTTTATCAATATCCTCACCTGCACTTGTTTTGCCCAGATTGTTATGGCTTCAAATAGAAAAACACTTGGGAACAGATGGGTTAGAGTTGGGCCAACCCCCTGGGGGGGTGGATGGCCAGAGAACCAATTACTTTATGTCATCTAGCTCACTCTTGCAAACTAACATATACAAACCTTGGGAAAAAAGCCATTAAATGGGGCTTTGCCACTATTTCTGCTGACCTGGGCTCGTGTGGTTTTTCTACGTGTCCACGTTATGACAGCGACAAGCTGGAAATAATTTTCAGTTCATTTAGGTCTCTTTTCTTTGTCCAGAATCTTAAGGAGCCAGGTTGTTTCCTTTTAAAAGCAAACTGGTACTTTCTTTTTTTCTCCCCTCATTGCCCTCAGTTTGGTCATTGCCTTAGACTGATTTTGACACAACCTTTGCTGCAGACATTAGCTCATGGCCATGGACACTGTGCTGTACATGAGAATACAGATGGTTTGGGCACTTCAGTGACTGGTAGAAGCTCTAATGAGTAAACCCTAGGTTTTGTCGCCTCTTGGGATTTTGGGATTTTAAAGCTTAAACACTTGTTTGCAAAATTACTTGCAGTTAGAATTCCTGGTGACAGTTACAGCCCTGGGGGCAATTCAGTGCAACAGGAAACCTCAAGTTGAAGAGATGGATACGTGACAAGCACATCACTTCCTTGCTCTGCAGATACAGTTTCATGCCAGTCACTTAAATACAATAGTATGTAGGTGGCATTTGGCTTGCAGGGGTCTCATTGTACGGAAATAATTTTCCACGTAGGTGCACAGCCTCTTGTAAATACTGGAAACTACACACAGTGTTTGTGTTACCACTGCCTTCTGCTGGGTACACTGTTGGGTGTGCAACAGCAATTATTTCCAGTCCAAATTCATTATTCAGCCTGGGTTTTCTTCACCTTTTCACAGCCAAGAAAAGCCCTTTCAGCCTTTTGCAGCAATGAAGCATTAAACTACTTCAGTAGTTTAAAATGGCCACAGAGTTAGGCCTGTGGATCTTTCCAATTGGTTTTGTTGCACAGGAGACAAAGTGAACCATTGGGAGCCCAAACAATACTTTTACTCTGTTTGCAAAGTGTCTGCTACAATAGGCTTGTCCACAGTGAAGATTCCAGATACTGCAGTAAAATAAATGCTAGAGGCAATGCAGTTTCAGGAACAGTAGAGAACCATTTGTATAAAAGCACCTGCAAAATCAGATTCTAATTCTGCCAAAAGTGCAGTGAAGACATCACACACCAGGATTAACAGTCTTATGAAAACTGAGCTGTTACTCTGGATTTTGGAGCAGTTCTCCAGCTGATGGGAGCCTCAGAACAAGTTATCAGCCTTACAGAGGACACTAGTAGCCTCCACAAAATATTGTGAGGGAAAAACTCATTCAAGAGTCCAAATTTGTCACCTTAAGATTGACTTAATTGCTTGGAAACATAAACTAAACTCCTCTTGCCAGATTTCTCATGGCTATGTATTTCAACAACAGCATCAAGACAACCTCAAAGAAGAATATTCATCTTGGGATCATAGGAATCATGAGATCATGGCTTTTACATTTTGCCAGTGCATACTTTGTCTTGTTGAGCCTTGCTATTCAATCAGAAGATGCCATTTCAAACACTCAGGAACAAGCCTGATGGTAAAAGTGGTGCAATTATGGCTGAGTACTCCTATTGTTAGAACATGAAAGACCAGGCTTCACAAATTATTAAAGTAATTAAAAAAGGTCTTTGGTCAGCTGGCAGCTACTAGGGTGGGTGAAGTAGACAGAGGTCTTGAAACAAGAGATTCTGCTGCACGTTTGAGGCTCCAGTCTGGTTTTGAGGCCAATGACTTATTTACAGCAGGAGCTGTATAGGCTGAATTTCAGCCAGTTGCAGGTACTGTTTCATTACAGTCTCTAGTTTGTTTCTTTTACTTTTTCGAGTCCATTTTACTCGGAGTTTGAATCAAGGCACAGGAAACAGGGAGGATTTTCTTCAGTCTTTGATGTTATATTCCTATCTATGGCATTCCTGTGTGCGATGTGCCTCTGAATTAACAAGGTGAAAAATGGTCCTGAGTTCTCACTTTCAAGGTCATTTAAAGTCCAATCTATCCAATTATGAAATGCCAACAAATTTATTTTTAATCATAACCCAATAACTATTCATTTAAGATCTGCACTGCAGGTTTTCTGAACCAATACCAGAACTTGTGAAGAAGAAAGAAGAAGAACAAACCCATGACCAAAATTCTCCATCTAGTTATCTACATATTACTAATATCCCATACACCTCAAACCCAGGATTCCAACACTCTTTGATACACTATTCTCACTTTTTCTCTGTAGCACTGTACAACAATTCCGTCATGTGAAGATATTGGACCTGGTGTGTAACTTCTAATCCCAAGGAGGACACTGACATGAAGAGAGAGAAATACTCTCATCCCTGTATCATCAGTCTTTCCCTGATTCACTGGAGAGCACATGGCCTTGTTCCTGAACCCCTCTTTTCATTTTTCTTTGTATCAGAACGAAGTCACAGAATCACAGAATCACCAGGTTGGAAGAGACCTTCAAGATCATTGAGTCCAACCCCTGCCCAACACCTCAGCTAAACCAGAACCTTTAGAAACATGGCTAAACAAAAAAACAAGGGTAATTTCTGCTTCAATCACGTGATACTCTGTCCTTAAAGCTATCTTGAACTAGATTTGTGTCTACTGAAAATACTTTTCAAAGAATCTCCTAGAATGAAAACCACTGACAGAAACCTGCCCTGCAGTTGCAGCGAAGCCCTTTGGGCACGCTTTGGTGGAGGTTGTGATGCTGCTTGGGTGGTGAAAGGCAGGAGACCATCAGAATCCCTGAGGTAGCCTGGTATGATGGAATAAAGCATGCTTTATTGTGTTTTAGTGCTCAGATGAACCACACAATTATCAAATTAGCACTTCATTCACTTTGTTTAATTGAACCTAAGTCATAGCGTATTTTACAGTTCCACAGCACTTGAGCTGCTGTGGCTTAAGAGTAAATTAGAGAAGAGTAGTTTAATGAAATTCTGTGTTGGCTAAGAAAATATAACCTGGTTTTGCTAGTTATAAGATTTGCAGGTTAAACAGAGTTTCATTAGTTCAGTGTATGAAGCCAGTATGGTTGTTGAGATAATTTAAGGATTCAGTGTGTAAAGAACTAAAAAAAAAATTGTTTCTAGGGCAGTGAGGTGGCACTCTTATGCTTTTCTTTCCCTTTCAGTATGAAACCATTGGATCCTTTACAGCAAACCTTAAAATGGATAAAAACCTAAAAATTGATTAAAAACTAAAAATACAGTGGAGAGCAGAATCAAATGCAAAATTCTAAAAAAACTCACTGAAATTAGGAATGGTATTGATCATTAGGAAACCTAATATTGCTAAATACATTACCAAAACTGCATTTGGTACTCCTGTTTTTTACTAAGATGTGTAGCTGGAAAGGCTGAATTAACAGGTTAAAATGAGCAACAGTTGTAAAATTCTCTACAGCTAAAACAGCTGGTTTTAGTAGCATATCTCAGTTCTACTATGAAATTCATGGCCTTGGAGTGAAGACAGACTTAAATAAGGCATCCTCTTTGTCTCTATCACACCAAATCCCTTTTAGCTGCTGCTGGGGGCCTTGCTTAGCTGGAAAGTGTGTAATATGCTGCAAGGTTTAGGAAGGATTTTCATTTATATTTAGATACCTTACCTTATTCGAGTAACAAGTTTTATTGTCAAGGGACAAAGGTATAACTTTACAGACATTCCAATATAGGGGTTTATATTCTTTGGGTAATGAGAAAGTAAAAAATCAATTTTCTAAAATATTTTATCAATACACAGCTATTTTTATTTTTGTGCCTGGGTAGTCTTATTAAGCAGAATGACATGTCTTTCTAGAAAACATGGCCCATTGACACGTGACCAAACACTGTGCACACTTTACAAAACTGGGATTACTAGCTACTTCCCTGATATTGCTGAAGAAGTGGTTGTCACTGTGTAAAGGCCTGTGTTCTCCCCATTTATGCTGTATAGACCCTTTGTCCAAGCACGATTTCTCCAAGGATTGGTTTTCTCCTTGCAATTATATAGCAGAAATCACTTAGACTTTACAATAAATGCTAATTATCCTGATTCTGAGGCAAACACTGGAACTAAAGAGAGTAATTTCTCAGCTGATACGGGCACTTTGGAGCCTTGTCATCAGCTGAAGTTCTGGTCTTGAATCAAGAGAGGGACACATATGGAAAAACGGGAAGTGACTTTATAGAGATGTGTTCTACTTTTCCAGTATTTACAAATCAGAAAATATTTCCTTGGTGTGTATAAACCCTATGAATATTAATTATTTATACATTTTAATCTACACCACAGTTGAGCAGCCAAGGGTGGGGCCATATTTAATAAGTGTTAAGTGCCTCCTCTGGAAAAGTGAAGGCTCTTGTCTTTCAACACAAGTTAAGTGGTAATTTGCTGTTGGCATTGGAATATATAAAAGGTTAGCTCTCCTAGAGTACGGAGTGGGGCACATGAGAATGCTAGTGGGGTACATTCCACCTCAGGTTTCATTCTGCCTTTTGGCCCTGCTTCTGTAGGTGCACTCAGCTGTAATCTCAAGGCCTGAACAGAGTAGCTTACAGTCAAGCTTGCATTAAAGATATAAAGCCTAGTTAAAAGGAAATACCCAATTGCACTTGGTGATTCAGTCAAATATTCACCTCTGATGCTCCAGGAGGACTGTTTCCCACAGGCAGAAGGATAGCACAGTCCACACTCACCATGCCACCCATCAGCACCTCCAGCTACGGAGCAGGGGGCTGCAGTGCCAGTCCTTGTGCCTCTAAACCCCTGCTGACTCTTTATATATATGGCAGTCTCTGGTTTATTTGTTTTTCCTTTCGAGTCCATTTTACTCAGAGTTTGAATCAAAGCGCAGGAAACAGTGAGATTTTCTTTTGGTCTTTGATATTTATTATATCCTATCTATAACACAGCTACACAGAGACTGCTTTCTAGGTAAACAAGGCAAAAATGGCTCAAGACGTCTGCTTCCAAGGTCACTTATACCCCAGCTTGTCCAATTATTAAATGCCAACAAATTTATTTTCACTTATAAACCAGTGATCATTAATTTTTGACCCGCATTGCGGGATTTTTGATCCAATGGCAGAACACCCTGTTTTGTGAAGAAGAAAGAAGAACAAACCCACACCCCAAATCCTCCATCTTGTAACCTACATATTACTAATATACTGCAAACCTAATTTTTCTACATATTCCACCCAGTGATACAACTTTTCTGTTTAATCACACAGCAGTACCCTCTGTACTATCCCACAATCCTGGGAGCCTTTCCCAGGGCCTCAGGTCAAATGAAGTGTGCTTCTGAGGATCATTGCTTGTCAGAACTCAAAGATTGAAATTCTCAGGATTCAGAGTTCCAACACACTTGACTTTCCTTCATTCATGGCTGAGTCAGTGGCACTCTCTACGAGAGAAGCTTTATCATTTTCTTCCCAGTGTGCAGCCCAGAAAGATTTTTAGCTACGAGTTTTTTAAAGTTATTGAAAATGTTGACTTAGCAAAGATTTTATCAGCATTGCCTTAATTGCTAGGAGGGAATAACCAGTGATAAAAATCATGTGCCTTATTAATATATAAATAAATTATGATAGCAGTCTTTCTATCTCTAGGAGGTTGGCTGAAAAACAGCTTGTCATGGTTGGGTGGCATTTACTTTTCTATCTGTCAATATTTGGAAGATTTTATTACTTTGCAGTGCCAAGTTTAAAATGGCTAATGGAAATACTAAAATGGAATTAATCTAACTAAATAAAACTGGTTCTCTGTGTGCTATCCCCTTGACAGTAACTTAATGTGCTTTCTGAAACAAAGCTATAGTGGAAAAATGGGTTATATTTAAGTTTTTAGGTTGTTCATTTACTTACTCTCAGAAACTTTCTTTTCCATCAGGGGCAAGCCATCATGCTTTATGATAACTATACCTCAAATATTTATACAGGACAGATGGTTAGAGGGGGCCAGAGTGTTTCCAGATCCACTGACTCACCAAATGTTCTACCTTTGGAAAACACCAATAACTGATTACCTGTGTCAGTAACAGCACTGCACTGCCACAGGTCAGTCCTATGAAGTCTGGCCAGTCTGACAGGGGTGGCCTAAAATGGAAATTACACACACCTCTAGCTGGAACTGCAGTGTTTAACAAAACTACAGGTGTCAACAGAAGACCTGTGCCCAAAAAGGACCCCGTTGCCAAGTCAGCTTTGCTGCCTGCAGGGGTGGCACCATTTTGTCATCTGTGGGCTGGATGCAGCCTGCATTTTCTGAGGGGCACTCCATCATGCCTAGAATAGTTGCGGTCTAGAGACATCAATAACGAGAATAGTTCTAGTCTATTCATGAAAGAATCACAGAATAAGATAATTAATCTCCCTTTATACTTCTCATTGCACCATTTTTGAACTTTATACACTGACTTCTTTCTTTTTCAGAAGAGTTTAGTGAGTTACTTTCAGTAAAGAAATACACACTTCCACTTTGGAAAGCAGGAAACAGAAGACCCAGGAAATGAAACGAAACTCTGAAAACAGTACAAGCATTAACTGCTGAAAGAGAGTCGAACTGAAGAACCAGCAAGGCACCAGAAGCTGAGAAACACTAAAGATTATCTCATTGTCAAAGCAGCAACTACTCCCTGCCAAGATTTGGGAGCTGTGGGAGGTAGGCAGAGGTGCCTCAGGTATCTGCAGCAGACCTCCTGTTCCGTGCACACACACAGGGGTGCAGCTCCAGTGGGATCCCACTGAAAACACAGCAGGTGTTTCTGTCAGCTACACTGACAGAAAAGGGAATGGGAAGAAACTACGGCACAAATGTTCTTTTGGGTTCACCCACCTTGCTTACAATTCCCTGACATTTACTTTCTACCTGCAGATTCCATGTTAGATAAGTCATTAAGCTTTGTTATTAAGCTGAGCTCAGACTCAGTCCTAGTACAAACACACCACAAGTGTGGGACTTTTTGGAACCTTGGAAAGATTCATGACAATTCCTTCTTCCCTTCCCACAGCCTATGTGAAGCCTCATTCACTTCTTTTTAATATTTTAGGATGTCACTATCACCACATCCAGGTGTTACCTATCACTGCAGAGAGCCCCTGGAAACCATGCAGATACATCCTTAGTCCACAAGAGATAGATGCAATCCAATTATTTCTGTTTTTCTACAGAGTTTCACCCATGACATCCAAGTCACCAAAAAGGAATGCAGTAGAGACTGAAAGGCAGAGTTTCTGTGAGCCATGCCCCACCTTCTGGCTTCTTATCAGTTTCTTTTTTCAAATGCCTCAACCTGTCCAAGGTCCTTTATCACCATTGATAAAACTGCCATTAAGAGGAACTGTCAATTTTTCTCTTATTTTGTGTCTGCAGAGCCATGCTGTCTTCTGCCATCATCATCTTCAATGGAACCTTTTCCACTCTTCCCTTAAAATTTTCTCTGAGCACCAGAGCCCAACTGACAGACAAGCTGGAGGGATTCAAGCACAGTGGCTCATTCCAAAAGTGGTGGAACAAGAAGGCTGGAAGTGACTCAGTGTGAGGTAGCACAACATTTTATCTCCTGGGACAGTCAATGGTGCCTGTACATCACCTCACATCAGAATAAGGCAAAGTCAGTCAGCTCAGTCGTTGCTCCAGAGCAGGAAACAATCCTGAACCATGTGGATTTCAAACTGTAGCAAATACTGGTGGTGACTTTGAGGACTACAGCCCAAGACATCCATTTCACTATGGTAAAAACTGTTCCAGATCTTGGTTGCAAGAAGTCAAGATTCTTATCCATAACCAGGAGCCTTGAAACTTTTAATGCCAATTCCCAGTTGGTAAGGGTAAGGGTAAGGGTAATAGGATAACAGAATCCTCAACCTAACTCTACTTTATAATTGCTTGCAAAAATATTCAGTTCATACACCAAGTTATCTTTTTTAGCAATAAATATTCTTCTGACCAAGTCTCATTGGCAACAGCACAGCATTAGCTGGGTAATCGGCCAGGAGTGGACTTAGTAATACTACATCAGTCTTGGTCTTTATTTCAACTTCTTTCAGACCTGGAACTGGTATACAGAAGATCCCATCTGCACTGTCCCATGTAAAACCCAACATTCAAGACCACATAACACAACTGCTCAGGAGTTACATGAATTCACTTGACCTCAGAATTAAATGCAAAAGTTAGTGTTAGGTTTTGTGGCTCCTCCTTGAGCATTTCCCAGCAGCCTCAGCTCCTCCTGTGACTCTGCTTTCAGTGGTATTTGGTTGTTAGTCTACATGCAGAACCACTTTCTCATAAAACACATCTATAGCTGAAGGATTATCTCTAGAATTATACGTTATTTAAGGATAAAGTAATGAATGCTGGCACTTATATCTAGGACACTAGACAGACACATTGCCAAAAATGTCATGGCATATAGTGTTACACAACTTGCAATTAAATGGTATAAAAATATTATCACTGCAAGAAATATAAAGATCTATATCAACTTAACACTGAGCCATGCCTCTTCCAGTCTGCAGTTACAAAATAAAGAAGTTATGGGAGTCTTGAGCCCAAAGAAAAATTTATACACAGGGTGCGGCCTTGCATTCCAAAATGATTTTTCCACAAACTGATGAAAAACATGTTGACAGCAAGTATTTGTAATCCATCAGTAAATCAATTTTTCCCTATAGACTCCTGGGTTGTAATGAACTTGTTCATTCTGAGTGCTCTGATCTTACAGACTGAAACATGAATCTTGTTGTTATTGTTGTGGTGTGGTTTACATATAGGGAAGCGTAGTTTTGTGGGAACTAGCTTTATCCACAGCAAGAAAAACAAAAGAAAAAAGCTTTGAGTCCCTGCTCAGGACTGGAGTTCACTGTGGTTGAAGCAGCTCTTAAATGTGGGAGTTTTATATACCAGATAGGCTTCTCAAATCACATAAATACTACCATGATTTCTTTTAAAAATATTCTGTGGAGCGGGTGTTCATTTTGATGGGACAGCATCACTTCTGCTGAATTTGTTTAGCTGAATGCATTGCACTGAACTGTAGACCTTTAAACTGATTTCTCTTCACTTTAAAAAAATTCTCTGATGCAAAATGAGTTTATTATATTTATGTATTTGTTGGCCACATAAGATCAATATTAAAGGTAGGACCTGTAAAAGTTGGTGTTTAAAAGATCAGCTGCACATGAAAGTCAAGCTTGCTGCTTTTGGGGTGCCCTGTGGTTCATGCATTCCTTCTCCTTGCAGAAACTGTTCCAAATGTTTTTTGGATACTCACCATGAAGGTGATTTAATGGTGTTCGTATTTCCAGGGGATTTGACTGTGCAGCTTGTAGCCTGGAACATTCCCTAAACTGTCATTATAAAACTCCAAGCCTCACTCCCTCCCATCCCTGTGGAGGAGAGACACTGACAGCAGCTCATTGTCATTCCCATGCACTTTTCCCATCACCAGAAGTGCTGCTTATGCAGTTCCATTATCAACTCATCCTTATTCTTCTGTTGCTGTCAGAATCTCTTGGCATTGACACTGATGAATGATCTCCTTGTTTGATCAGCCATTCCTTGACAGGTCTAATGCTGTTGCACTTGCTCCTGGCAGACTGAGGAAGGGGAAGCCAGCCTGTGCCCTTGGGAATTCACCAAGTCTGTTTTCTGCTTATGGACTTGAGAGCAATTCCATTGTGTGCTGCTCTCCTTTGTTACTGCTGTGCCACAAGTTTCTTTCTGAACTTCTGGAGAGTTATCACCCCAGCCAAGGAAATGGCACGTGAACTTCACCTCCCAGCTAGCCAAACATTTTGTTGGATTGGAAGGGAGATGAGGAAGCAGTGAGCAAAGGGACAAGAGAAGGACAAGAGGGCAGTACGTGGGATTCTGTGGCAATCTCTTTCAGGCTGATGCAGTGCCTGAATCCGAAAGTACCTGAACCAGACAGAGATTTCTGTTCCAGGCACCTGAAACAGGATTCTCTGTGGTAAAAATCTCCACAAACTCTTAAGAAACTGAGCAATGGCTGAAGATAAACAGTGGCCAAGGAATGTTTGCCTTACAAAACAATTTCAAGAAGTAGCTGAAAAAGTTCTTGATGGTATTTTATACTGATATTCCATTTTTATACTCCAGAGCAGATAAAAACTGTGATGAAAACCAGCTCCTGGATTAGTGGTACCTCAAGAAAGGCTTAGTCTGACAAAGTGGTGAGTGCCCTAAAATGCAGTTCTATAGTAACTGAGGCTGGGGCATGACTACAGCAATTCTTTTTTCTTTTAAAGTTGCTCTTCTGCATCAATTCCTTAAACTACCACTTCTGCCTTAGAGAAGTGATTTCCTACAAGCAAAAATCTTGCTGTTTCACACATGAACATGGTTAAAACCAGAGAGGCTGCCTGTGCCTCTGAGAGAAGCACAGGCAGTGAAGAAGGGCACAGAGGAGCACGTTTACCTGTGGTTCTTCCAGGCCTACACGGCTGCAAAGCTGCAACTCCTAATTTGCACCAACAACTACTGCAATTCTTGAACTGGCAGAAGCCATGAGATATTCCTGATTTAAATATACAGGAGTTCATAAAGAACTAGGAAGTAAGTCTGCCTCATCATAGCATTCACCTGATCTTTCCAATACTCCCATTCACACTTGGTTCAGAAAGTGGCATTGCAGACATTAAATCATTTGACTTGTGTGTCTAACAAATATTACTTTGACATGTATTATCAAAATGCGTGACTTTTGATAAAGATACTATAAATCTTCCTTGTACTTAGTCAGTTCTTTAGTTCATCACTAAGTGGGGTACTAGGAGATCTGGAATGTTCCGCAGCTGAAATCAGTTCTGAGGCATAAACTATGTAAAATTGAAGAGAGAAAGTGAAAAAAGCAATTTTAACATGATAATGAGGTCTCCTACATGCCCAATGTTTATTGCCTGGAGCTTTTTCTAAAAGGCAACCTGAGTACCTGGAGAATCATGCCTGCTGTTGAACTATCCTTACTCATCTTGCTTTGTTTACATACTTCAGATGTTGCTGTTGAACTCTCCTCCAGGCATGAAAGATGTTGAAATTTTACCAAAGACAAAAGCAATTGCAAAATGATTTAATTACTGCACAGTTGGCTGGCACGAGTGGTGCTAAAAGACACACAAAGCTAAGCTGCAATCAGTTGTGTTCATATGCAAGGTTACATTTTTAGGAAAGGAAAATTAAAAATGGTTGCTGCAAGTACAAGGCATGAAAAATAACCAGAGCACTGAAAGCTGAGGCCAGAATTTCTGAAGATATTTAGGTAATCAACTGGTCATATGTGTTTAAAATCAACTATCTATCAAGTTCTAAATTACAATATTTTGTTTCATTACTTTTTTAATGTCCCGAGTCTTGTAGTAAAACAACTTACTTGTTTTGTTTGCTTTTCTCTCTTCCTTTAGGCTGAGAAACAAATTTCAGATTTTCTGATTTACACTAAATAGTGAGGAGGAGGATGACTGTGAGGATTTTATTGCTGCAAAACTGGCACATCATTTATTTGGGAAGGTAGTCGCTCATCTCCTCAGCTATCTTGTGTACTAATTAAACTGATGGATTATTAGCCAGGGAGAAATCTTCAAAGCTGTTTTTGGAATGCTGGAGGCACTTTGCCGAATCAAAAATGCGAACAGCCTGATGGTTAACAGGATGTAATTAAATGCACAAGTGATGCTACAGCGCTGCCTGTGGGTTATCACAAAGCCTTCTTCCCGCTCCCACCCCAGAACAGGTATGTTACTGGCACTACACTAAGTAACCCCTGAACACTTACCTTTAATATGCAGCTGGCTTGTTCTTTGGAGAAGCTTATTCTTTACTGACATTTTTATTTGCTTATTTTATATTTTATATATATTTATATATATATATAATTTTATTTCTATATATAAACATATGTTTACATTTTATATTTATTTTATATTTTATATTTATTTTATATTTTATATTATATTTCACCTTGCATGCAGTGTTGACACGGCACCCCAGCTGAGTATTGCTGTCACACAGGCCAAGTCACTCATGCAGTATACACAGAGACAGCAATTATACCCTCCAATATTGCATTTAAAAAAAAACTTAGAAAAGCCTGAATAACCCTGGAAAGAAAAGTCCTACCTAGTGTGTTTTTTCTATACAAGCAAGTGTACAGTCTGATGCCATGATGATAAAACCTGGGAAAATATTTAGTAATATCAGATTTTAGTGGAAGTGTCTGAGACAGTAAGTACCTGCATATTCTGGCAAGATGTAATTAATCAAACAATTTAATCTTCATCAGTTTATCAAATTTGTATTTAAGGGTGACCCTTTCAGTACAAGTGCAATAAAATCACCTTCATACTTTCAGCTTTCCACTGGAAAGACAGGGACATTTGAGAAACAGAGAATCCAGGAAAATCTTCTAAACTCTTGTTCTGCTATCACTCCTCCTCAGAGCAAAACTAAATGACACAGGCTTATCTGTGAGTAGGTGTGCATAGACCAGAAGCTGTAATGGTGTGAGAAATTATGTGCAAGGAAGCTGGCTACTAGTTCAGATGGATCAACTTCATATTTTCAGCTAAAAGGGGGGCAGAATTTTAGTTAGTGCTGGCAGTTGAGTTGGAGCTGTTTGTTTTCCAAAATGAATTTGAGCCAAGTATTTGATGGTATTTAGCAGTTTACTCTGATTTTTCCAGCCTTGTTTAAGAATAATGGAAGGACTCCAGTTTTCATGAATTAAAAAACAATTACATAAAAGTGGCTAAATTGGATGCTGTCTGCCATTTGGTAGATATACAAAGATGATGTGAGTGCTATTAATGGTTTTTAAGTTTGACATGTTGGGCCTTGTTAGCAAATCCCATCCATCTAAAATATTCTTCTTAATCACATCACCAGCATGCAGAACCTCCATGTAAATGATCACTCTTTCAGGAATTTATCTTTCTGGAACTTCCCATATTTCAGAGGAAATTTTGGCTGAAGAATAAGTGCTGCGGGGGTGGGGAGGGGGGGGAGTGGTGGTGGTGGTGGTTCACTACTGTGGTTCTTGTAAAGAATAAAGCTTGCTGAGGGCTGTTCCTTTTGTTGTTAGGTCAGTTAGGTCTTTCTAATGTCAAAAAAAGAGTAAAACATAAGAAGTCCTCTACCCAGAACCTAAACCATAATTCAGCACATTTCTGAAGTTTCCTCTGTAGGTGTGTTGTGTGACTTGAGATTCCTTAACCAACCAAGTTTGAAATAAGTTCTTCTGTGATATCCCATAGGGGTCTCAGCATCCTCAGGATCAGGATCCTTCTTTTTACCAACGGAGTGACTGTGGAAATGGAGAATTGCCTTACATGCATTGTCTGGCATCACGTATACAAGCTGGGACTTCCCATCTGTGGACTGATTTCTCTTGTTGCTTGCCTCTGATTCACTCAGTTCCATATATGCCCCAAAACGTATTTTGTACTCCTAAAGTGGTTTCCAGAATGATATGATGCTGTTAACAACATAGCTCCAAGAAAATTCAAAATGGAATTTCTTACAGAAGTCACTGTGAGCAACACATTTGCTGTTACCCTGTCTGTAAACAGCCAGGTCATTGACCTCTGTCCCATACATCAGTAACAACAGAGTTGGTCAAATTCACAGGAGCCTGCACACTTCTCCCTGATCACACATTGGTCCATGGAAAATAAAGGAGGCAATTCCAGCTTTCTGGAATTTCATCAGATTCATCAGATGAATTCATCAGATGTGATGAAGGCCTTGGATTCCTTGTCTCACTAATACTGATTTTACCCATGAGGAAATACCAACATCTGGCCAAATAAGGTAGCAGCATTATATGAAATTCTCTTTCCATTGTGCAGGGGAAGAAAGTACTAAGGAGGGAAGGAGCCCCCCCAAAAACAGCTGCTTGCTGATGTCTGAGCAGCTTTTCCT
This sequence comes from Rhipidura dahli, assembly GCA_013399225.1. Taxonomy (NCBI): domain Eukaryota; kingdom Metazoa; phylum Chordata; class Aves; order Passeriformes; family Rhipiduridae; genus Rhipidura; species Rhipidura dahli. The sequence continues at coordinate 46,663 of VXAC01007910.1, forward strand.
GCTGTGCAGTACTTGCTGCCAAAAAGTTAGAGGTCTGCCTATGTGCTTTACCTGAGAAAAAGCAAACTGCATGTCTCAGGGCAAAAACCAGCATGATTACACTGGCAATTCCCCCAGAGGAGACAGAAGGTATCTGGCAGAACCAGGACTTGGACAGTGTTGTTAAATTGAGATTTAGGGACTGCTCTTACTGTGAAAATTTCTCACTGGAAGGGGAGAGGAAGACTAATACTCTGATGCTGTGGTCTTGTTAAATTCACCTCATTTGAGTGGCAGTGCACTGTCTGATGAGACTGTATTAGATAAAACTTATTTCCAGCAGAAAAACCTTTGAATGGTGCTGACATGTTTGCTCTAAAGCAAGTAGCATCTAGAATGTGCTGAAGGATGGCACTGAGCAAAGGATTAAGCAAAAGCTTGCATTGCTGCCATTACCTTTCTTATGAGAAAATGTAAGTTGCACATAAAGTGAAAAGAATCAGCACAGGACAGCACTGATGTAGGTACTGATTATGTGAACAGGCTCGAGCAGGTATCTGCCTTCATCCTCAGGCTTCAAAAGCCATTTCACAGTGCACAGATCACTGCTGGTGTTTGGCACTTCCACTGATCAGACACAAAATAAATGACAGGCCAAAGAGGAGCAGGAAAAAATCCCAGAACTATTTATGGTCAGAAGAGTGTTTAATGTTAATCAGCATTGTTGTTTTTCCCTTCCCCCATTTGTAAGAAATAACTCTTTATGGAATGCCTTGTTTCTTTAGGCCACTAACATTAGAAAAAACTAGATTTTTAATTCAAAGCCTTCCTCATGTTCTTTGACAGTCACCAGGAAAACAAGTTCAGGTCATTTTCTCAAGCACCTAGGCTGTAGAAGCTGCTGACAGCTTGCTGGAAGAGAAGCTTTTAGCAAACAGCAATATGCAGTGTCTTTCAGAGTTCAGCAGCCAAACAAATGCCTTTTCTAAGCCTGTTATTTGAGAAGTTCCTACATTCGATGCACATTAAGGCACTGATGCCTGTGACAGAACACGAAGGTGCCCCTTCTGCTTGAATCATAAATTAAATTAGAATAAAAGCAAGCATTTCTAAGCAGTATTAACCTAATAAATTGCAAAAGGCAGAGAACAATTATTTAATACACAACATAGAGGAGTAAATAAAATACTCCCTCCATTATGGGGTATAATTATGGGAAGTGCTGTTCTTCTGAGATGTTTTGCTACCTTGATGGGAAGAGTGGTATGTTTAACCAAGTGCTGTGTCCCACAGGGCAAAGTACAAACAATGTGCATGTAAAAAAACAAATCAATACTCAAGAAACTCCCTTCATTTTTAAATATTTAGGTTCTAGACCAGGGAAAAAACCCCAACCCTATAAACCCACACTAGTGCTTAATTACCCTGCTGTACCTACTGTCTTAACATCTTTATAATGTTAGAGATTACTTTGCACTGGCTGCAAGATGAGAACAGTCAAGCAGGTACTGGCAAACGGTGGCACAAAATACCCAAACTTTGATTACTTACGATAATTTGTTATTACTTATCTGTGGCACCTGAGGCTTTGGGAAGAAGAATTCAAGTTGCAACTCCTAACTAATTCCTTCTCGTCACTATTCTTCTCCAAAGCTTCCTGAAGAACATTTTCCTTTTTTTTTTTTTTTTTTAACAAGACCTAGTACCAAGAAAGTTAAGATTCTACAAAAAATTTGGATTGAAGTTTAATTTATTTCTTTCTGATAGGTTTTGCTTATCAGTATTCTTGTTCCAGCAACTTCTACACTTTATGGCAGCATGTACATTTCTGTATTATAATAAACCACTCTTCATGGTTTAAAAGTGAATATGGAATTAAGGATTAGCTGGTAAATATTACTGCTGGTCCCAGACATCTTTCAGTGCCCCATGAAAGTCTGGTATAACGTTTCCTCTCCCATCTGCCTGATTTTCATGGGGATTTTTGATTTTAATTCACATGGGAGTCAATTTTCATTTTATTCTGGGATTGATGGATAAGAAAATTGGGCATTTTTCATAGTTTTTGTGTTTGTTTAGCACTCAGCATGCTTTAACCCATTTTGGACACTTGCTAACCTGAATTCCTCGTGTGCTGGGCTGAAATGACCTGCCATTGTTCACACAGAAGCAGTGATCCATGTCACAGTTTTGCTTTTTCATCTGATGCCTTAGGTTTTAACTTTTATATTTTTCAAATCCTGCACTGTCCCGTGTGTAACTCTGGAGTTTCCTGTTCATTTCTGTTCTCTATGCTGGGCACACACAACAAAGCCTCTCTGGGGCTGCTCTCCAAGGACACCCAGCCTGTCCTGGGCCCAAAAAGTATCAATCAAAGAGCCTCTGAGGGGGACAAGCTGAGGGGAATTCCATCATTAAACTGAAGCTTTAATTGGAGAATTAACCCTGAGATGCAAATGAACCAAACCTATAAAGGGATGAAGAACTCGTGGCCTCTCGTCCATCTCAGAGCCCATCTGGGCAGCAGCCTCTGGCTCCCCAGGGGTACCTTTGAAGGCCTTTTCAATAAATCCCCACCTTTATTCCCTTACTCCTGTCTAGTCTCTATTTCTAGGAGGCCTCTTAAGGCATCACATCAAGGTTCAGCCCTGCACAGGTGTGTGCATTCACTGACATGAGGAGGAGCAGGGTTGGGTTGCTCAGGAGATAAGGCAATGTCTGTAGGATCATAGAATATCCCAAGTCAAAAAGGACCCACAAGGATAATCTAATCCAATTCCTAGCCCGGCATGGGACAGCCCCCAGAATCACACCACATGCCTGAGAACATTGTCTAAATTTTTCTTGAACTCTGGAAATTGTTTGCAAATTGTTTTAGCGTCTGCCTCTGTGAGTGATTTATTTTTCATTGTTCTACTTTTTCATTGCATGACAAGCAACCTGGAAAATTATGCAGGGTCCTTGTAGTCACCTAGATTTTAAAGTGTTCTGTAGAGCATAGGAAGCCCCAGGTGAGCTGAACTGAAAGGAAGGAAAAACTGAATTGAAACATCTCTGAAAAGCTCTTTGTCAATCCAAGTATTGTGAATGATGATTCACTTACTTCCACTAACCTGTGCAATATTTATTGTGTAGGTTAGTAAAGATTTTATTTAAATTTTATACAGGATGTGACACTTTCCCTGAAAGTAGGAGGAAAAGTTGAAGGCAGTGCTAAAGTACTTTCTCTAGAAGAGTCTCTGCTCATCCTAAACCTCTGGTTACTCAAACTCCTGCTCCTCTTGCTGAGCTCATGGCTCCAATTGTTTACAACCCTCTAACCTTTCGGGGGGAACTCCTCTAACGATGTTCGGATATTTGCCTTTCTGTTCTTTCATACAGAAATTACAGAACACACATTTATCTTCCCAAATTTCCAAGCTGCTCCTTTGAATTCCCCTGAATTGTCCTCTTTGTTTTTGTGTGTCCCCAAATTAGTTTCTCATAAGCAGTTCAGCCTCTAAAGCTATTCAAGAGACCACAGACCAAAAAATACAGCTACCTTTATTTGACAGTTATGCCTGATTTCCTGGGCTTTGTTTAAAAATCCTCTGCTTTAAAAACACAGACATTGAAATATCCTTAGGGATTTTTTTTAAAAATAATATTTTGGGTTGAGTTTTTGCAGTGTGAAGTTGTGGGGTTCTGAATAAGCAGAAGGGTTTGGTAGGAGTGGTTTATCTGTCGTTCAGTTCCACTGAATTTCCTGACTTTGTTTCTCAAAATATATTTAGAAAGACATGAAAATAAAGTTCTTATTAAACTATCAGGCATATTTTTCTCCTTGGTGCTCCTCATAAGAAATACAGGAATGCAAATAGTTCAAAATAGAAAGTGTGATCACTTTACCATACACAATATCTGTAATTCAGGTGCCAGAAGCATCACAATGGGGTATACAGGACTGGCCCGTTGGTCTCTAAATCAGAAAAATCCTGGATCAAAATATCATTCAAGATGCACTGGATTACTGCTAAATATGGGCACAGCTGCAGAATAAATATAAGGGGAAAATGGTATTTAAAAACTTTTTTTTTTCTTGTAGCTGATATTTTAGTCTCTATTTGTCCCGTATTTCTATATGTTTGCCAAAAATACTTGATTTATTAAAATTCAGTATTGTTAATTAGTTATAAGGGAACAGAGTAGGCTTCTCAAAGCATTTAAGCTTTGAATCTTTTTTTTAAAAAATATTGAATAAGGGCAACTTGTGATATTTTCTGTGTTTTTACAGTATATGTTAGAGAGGTCTCGGTAATCCTTTTTCCTATTAACTAGGTACCCTCAAAGTTCACTCTGGCATTTCTCATACACTTGACAACAAAGGGTCAGGGAAGGAGGCACAAACTTCATTGAAGAAGCATGAAAACTCCACGAATTCTCATTCAAAGCAGGGACTGCAGATATTCAATCTTTGGAGCACCCATCTGGTGTGACACAGCTATTTTAAAGGAATATATTTTGTAGGGTTCCACCATGGGTGTTATAAATAGCAGGTCTGGAAGGCCTAGAATAGGTCTCTTCCCTATGCCCAGAGGTAACCATGGAAACACATCCAGGTCACCTGAAATGGGCTGGAAAAGAGAATTATGGGTTTGTGGCCTTCTTGACCAATTGTGTGGGAAGATTGTGGTTTGTGACCTTACAGGGTTTTGCTTACCTATTACCATAATATGAGATATCTAGGCAATACCCCAGGTGACTGGGGGACACTCTGGGATTTATTCTTCCTGTTTATATGAGGTGATATTCTGTTTGAGGGCTCGTATTTAGGGAATGGTCACTGCGCAATAAATGTCTTTGCACTTCTCCATCTCGTGTGAAGTCCATGCCCCAGTGTGAATACTGCAGTATTTTTTCAGCCACACCACGGCCTACACAAACCCCTTTTCCTGTGCTCCTACAACCAACATGTACCCTGGAATAGTCAGATTCACCCTGCCTGTGTGTTCAGTGGTCATGAGCCTTCTGCCCAAACTGATGCAAAGGTTTCTTTGCCTCCTGCTTTTGTATATTAACCCACAAAAGCAGCAGCAGCAGCTCAAACATTAATTATGGAACTTCAGTTAGGGTACTGACAGCTTCAGAGTGGAGAAGGTACAAACCACAGCATTTTAAGTTTCCAGGTAGGGGTTTCTCTGTTGTGTAAAAGACACTTAAAATGGTTTTGCTCAAATGTTTGCACTGAAGAGCTATCACCTTCCTTATGAAATGTAACTGGAGTTTAAACAACACAGCTGAAGTTTTCTTGCTATTTTTTCTCCCTATTTGCCTCAATTATTATTACTGAATTATTTTAAAAAGGGGGTTGTGCTATTTTCAAGAAAGAGATGGTACTCTGTTTATCTAGTATTGAATACTCAACCATCCTTCCCCAAGAAGGCAATAGAGCTTCTCTGTCTTAGGACAGGGGCTCTGAAGCAAAGGGGATCTTCCCACTCTTTTTTCACACACCCTGCACTCTGAAGGGCCTCCTTTATAGTCCTGAGATTGTTAAACTCTGATCCAGGGGCCAGCCAAAGAGGGCATGCCAGAAATCTGAAGATTACATGCACTCCCCTCTTCTAAGGTCAGCAGTGGAAGTGGGGGTGAAATTAGAGCCCTTCATTCTTGGTCAGTGTGAGGACACAGAGGGATTGAACCTCACAGCCACCGCAGCAGAGAACCAACATGTTGCTTTCTGCACAATTGGGAACTTGCTGTGGGTGGGAGAGGTGGAATCCTGTAAATCAGCTGGAAAGAAAGGTTGAGCTGCTCCTCCTTTGCAACAGTCTCTGGGGTGGCTGAAAATGACTGCAATGACTCCACCATGACTGCAAAAGGGGTGGGAGGGAGAAATAGCAGAGAAGCTGGATCTGAGTAATGAACTTTGGCAAAGGACATGGAAATAAGAGATGCAAATATCACAAGAGCTTTCTCAGGCTAAGAGCTAGAGGTCCCAGAATGTGTTCCTGTCTTCCAGAAAGTTTTTATTCTGTATGAAAGAATATCACTGTGCTTCACAGAAATAGCTCAGTACATTCTCCAAAAGCCAGGAGTTTCAGTTTTCCATTTGGTATCGCTCTGACATTCGTGGGCCAGCTTCATTTCCAGGAATCCAGTCTGACACAGTGAGTAGCCCTCTCATGCAGTTACTAGGAGTATTACTATTTCAAGTTGAAATATTTAATCAAGCTGAAAATATGCATGTGGGACGGATATTTTAAAATCCACTTTAATTGTCAGTAGTTTGCAACCCATGGAGCTACACTCTTCACTAACAAAATGTGGGAAGATTCATAGTTCCCCATCAAAACACACACCGCACTCAACCTGCAAAGAATGAGAAACTGAACTGTTAAAAAGTAATCTAAAATTGTTCCCCTTACAAGAGCAAGTGCAATCATTAATATTCTGACATTAATGTGTATTTCTTTATGCAGGCCTAGGACAGATGGATGGAAATGTTCATTCTGTATGGTCGCAGACCACCCTACTGAAGCAGGGTAAGTTACATCATCTTGGGCTCCAACCTGCATCAGGTACAGCACTGCAAACACAAGGGCAGAAATGAGCTGAAGAAGTGCTCTAAAACAGCTGTATACCCACTCCATGTGGGGAACCTAACATAAGTTTAATCCAGGATGTTTTCCAGCTTGGTCTCAAGTCCTCTAACTTAAATTATTAGCGAACTCCTTACACTGACCACAAACACTGGAAGCTTGCATAAAGGTGCTGCTTTTAAAGTATGGGGCCTGGAAATACTGACTTTTCTTTGTGGAGTTACATCCTTTAAATTTAATGGTGTGGTTAAAACATTCTCACCAAGGACCAGCTGTATGTTCCATAAACTGCTCTCTTGACAGGCTTGGCTCAGTGCTTCACCCTTTGAAATTACTTTGGGTTCTGCTGGCTGGGACAAGAAATGGGAGAAAGAACAGAACCTTAATTTCAGCACAGACTTTCCCAGCACAAGAAGGCCTCTTGAATGATATGATCTGTAATATGTTGGGAATGTACTAAATCAGCTGCTGCCCAGATAGGATTGAGGTGGAGACTTACAGTTGTGATTAAAAGTAATAAATACCTTTTCTTAGCATTTTTCTTAACTTCCAATTCAGTTAAGAGGTATTTTGGGGAAAGGAAGAGACTGGAAAACTCATTTGTAGCACAAAAGTACATTGAAATAGGAACAAATGTTCACCGTTTCTCAAGTAGAGAAAGTAAATGTAGTTACCTGAGAGAGTTCTCTGTGATAGATTCTTTACTTGATAGAATAATAAACATCTTCTTTCACAGTTAGTTGCCCAGGAGAGACAGATGCAAACATTTGTTTATTGTGTTGGAATCTTTACATAATGCATAATTTTCAATGCCTCCAGGCAAATGGAATCCTGTCTTAAGAAATGAGGATTCATGAGCTGTGTGTTCTCAATAATATCACCTCCTTTTTCCCTGCTTGGTAACTCATTTCTCTGCAACTAGATGAGCTTGGGTAATCTTTTGGTCTTTTGGGAATTGTGCTGTGCAGTGAAGTGGCAACCAGCCATTCCATGTGGTTTTCATTCCCTTCAATCTAAAGGACCTTCTCTGTCCTGTTATGTGACCTTTTAAAAGAGCAGAAATAGAACTTTTTACAGCACAGATATGACGCTACAATGTGACTAAAATGTGTAAGGGAGGGAGAAGAATTTAAGAGCCATACAGACCATTTGTTTTTTATTTTAAGAATCCGTATTTTTTCTTTTAGGTTCCATATAAGGCAGTTATGATTATCCAGTGTCTTGGTTTTGGTCTGCCTGCCTGGTTCTCATTCTTCTGGGTGGTCTCCCCAGCCAAGTTCCCCAAACCCACAAGTTCATAATAAATATTCAGGCATTTCCTCCATACTTTACAAACAGTTTCTTCAGTTTGCATAGTCCTATAATGATTCTTACAGGCTGCCCAGGGAGTTATGGAGTGTTCCTCTTTGGAGACATTCAACATCTACCTGGACATGTTCCTGTGAAACCTGCTGTAGGTGACCCTGCTTTGGCAGGTGGTTGGACTAGGAGATATTCAGAGATCCCTTCCAACACTAAATATTCTGTGATTCTGTGACAAAGCATTCAGCATATTGTACATCGACACAGATTTTCCAAAGTTTCTTGATTATTCATGGGGCGGTCCTATGTGTAACAGTTATGGAGGCAACTTTGTAGTCAGGAATACTCCAGTTTTTCAGGCTGTCAGAAGTCCTCATATTTGCTATCCAGCAGCTGTACTGCTGATATGCTGTAAGCCAGAGGAACCACATTTTTTAAAAGCCAACAATTTCTGAAAACTCATGGTCCATCTTGCATTCCAAAGTACATTCAGAAAAATCAGTTAGGAATTGACTTCACAACAGAACCCTTAAGACAGCCTTACACACCTTCTATTGCCATGAATGAAATCCAGTGTTCAAGTTTTTCAGCTTCTATAGACTGCAGCCTTTCAGTTCCAGTCAAGTCAATGGAAAATAGAATTCCACCTCAGAAATTGGATATGTCACAGTCAATCCCATATATTTTTCTGGTAACATTTTGCTTCGAAAATTCAAGGTGAGTGTTAGACAAGTTTTTATTTACTAAAAGCTAGTCCATTAACTGCATAAGGCTTTTTCCTAGCTATATTTTGGAGGTCGTCTAGTTGGGTATATTTAAGTGAAGGTTAAAACACTAAAAACCTCCCTGGTCTTTTGTGAGAAATTAGAATCACAGTTTCTTAGCTCTTAAGGTAACATTCTAAAAATATATATTTCTGAGTGCTAATAGGAAGACTTCCATGACCTTGCTCTTGTCAGCATGCTATTTAGAAGTAAAACCCTGATTTGCGAAGTGTCAGATAAGCACAGCTGTGCACATGTGCTCACTCGATTGCAGAGTGCATGCAGAACTTTATTTACGTGGGCCAAATCAATCCACAACTGCACTTGCAATCGAGGTCTCAAATCAGTAGAGGCTTTACAAGGTTAAAAGCTGCCACCATGCACACATTCAGCATATTTGAGAGGACCCTACACAAAGCTGTCTGTTTCATCTTGGAGATTTGTAGATGCTGTAAGAGCTTTAGCAATGAATTTCTTCAGCTCTCTAGTATTTTGTGAGAACTCTGTCTTTCCCATGCAAGTTAACTAAAACAAAGTTACCAGTTTTTCTCAATATCTACACTTGCATTTGTTTTCCCCAGATTGTTATGGCTTCAAATAGAAAAACACTTGGGAACAGACGTGCTAGAGTTGGGCCAACCCCCTGGGGGGGTGGATGGCCAGAGAACCAATTACTTTATGCCATCTAGCTCACTCTTGCAAACTAACATATACAAACCTTGGGAAAAAAGCCATTAAATGGGGCTGTTCCACTATTCCTACTGGTCTGGGCTCGTGTGGTTTTTCTACGTGTCCACGTTACGACAGCAACAGGGATTTGGTCCCAGTGCTGGTGGGATCTGGGTGTGTCTGGGTGTCTGTTCCAGTGTGCCTTCCACAAAGTGCACCATACCAGATTTCTCTTCCCCTCCTTTTAGGGTATTCATCTCAGTGGGGAAAAAAGCTCTGCAATGAATTCTCTTACTGCATTTACATACAGCTTCACATCCCACCTGAACATCAATCTGTTATAGCAGGTTAATATCTGTACATTTCATGTGCAATCTTAGTTCTTAGTCTGCAGCCATCTCTAGAGAAATGTGCCATGTATTTTTGAGCCAAACAGGAATCAGACAGCAGAGAAATGTTCTTTCTCTCTGCCTCATGTAAGCCACATTTTTAATTTTTTAAAACATAACTAGCATCTTTATGACAGCTCAGTTTTTGCACAAAGGTTTTCCAGCACAGCTGAATATCATGGAAGAGAACATTAAGGCAGTTGTGGGACCTTGTGCTACTTCACCAGGTCATTTGCTAGACTACCCCTCTCTCTATGAAACCTCAGCCAGCTCCCCAAAACAGTAAGTCAGTTGGCTAAACTTGGTCCTTGTGGTTCTGGTTATTTTTCTGTACCTGCCAATATCCCAAATTTCATCAAGGAACAAGAGAGACCTTTCTTGGTAACACGTGCATAATCAGGTTGAAAGAAGTCACAATGAACAGCATCCCCAAAATCTCTACATTTGTGGGCTCTCTACATTCCAACAGGAACTTCCGAAAAGTTAGTACTGCTTTATTGTTTCTGGCCAATCTTTTTGAAATGAACAAAAATCAACAGGGATGTAATGAATTTGGGAAGTCCTACCTGCTACTCTGAAATAACTGTTAGTCTAAAACACCTACAGCTCTGATGTAAGTGTTAATTTCAAGTTTCTCCTTTGCAGAGCTAGAACTGAGCAGTTCCTAAAGAAAGGAGATTAATGACATTTTGATAGGTGCTTGTGCTCACTCAGAAAGGGTGGTAGCTGCAGATACAGCCTAATGCTGACAAAAAATGAATACGCCTTCATTCAGCAGCAGTTTGACTCTGAAAGTCGCAAGTGAACACAGCTGAGAAGGCAGAGTCAGATAAAGTACTTCCATGCAGAATTTTTAAGCAAAGAGATGTGATAGTTTCATTGATTTTGAGGTTGAAATAAGCCAATAAAACTTAACAACCTCCTGCAGCACAGGGCCTCTCACACGTTCCTGTATTCAGTGTAAGAATTCAATACATTCAGCTAGTCCTCAGCAGCCTACCAAGTTTCTAGCACAAGGAGTGAGCCGGAGAGGCCAAGGCTGGACACCCTGCACAGAGCAGGTTGTACTAAGAGCGTCCACAACTTTCCTGTCAGTATCCTTGCACCTTTATAGGAGAGACTATCCTACCTTAAACTGGGAAAAAATTTGCTTTTTGATGGCAAGTGAAACTAAAGACATGATCTTAAAGAATCACGAGGACACACCAAGCAGGCACATAAGCAGGACTAATGAGTGTGATCCAGTTTTCTGTGTTTAGGTCTTTTACTGGACACACTTGTTCAGGGTTATCTCCAAGGCAATCTACTCCAGCCCTTGGACTAGAGGAAAACGTGGCTCCCTCCTGCAGACTATTATGCAGCCTTGCTGAATTTTTTGCACCAAGAGCTACATTCTAGTTCTGTTTCACTCTGACACCATAACAACAGTTCACAATAGGTCTTTGGGGAAATTAAAGAAAATTAAAGGAAAACACGTTTCACGAGAAAGTGCAGATAGTACAGAGACAACTGAATTTATCAGTTGTTAAGGAAAAACCTGCTAGTTGAACCATGCTGCTAAAATGTTTCATTTGAGTGTGTCTAAATTTCTGATTGCTTCATAATTCAGCCAAAGTTACCAGGCAGTGTTTAAGAAAACATGGAAAAAAAGATTTTGCTCTGCCAACTCTTGTCCCCACCTGTCTGTTTAGAACTCTGCATTCAACAACAACGTGCACACAAAAATTATTCTTCTCTCAGTGATACTCCTGAATCTTAATTTTGTGTCATGTCTGCATTGAATAGTTTCCAAAAGACTGTATACCTCACTGAACCATTTTCATGAAGTTAGGGCAAAAATTTTTTATGTACCATGAATAGGGAAATGGATTCTTAAAGGTGTTTCTAATTAAGAGATATGAAAGTAAGTTTTTCTCTTGTTTATATCTCTCCCAAAGTTTCTACTTTGGAAAGCTGTTGAACTACAACAACTATAGTTGCAGGCCAGATAGAGAGACTTCTTGATGTTCAGTAAAAATGGACAAAGGTCTTCGCACGCAGAAACTGCCAGGTTGGGCATGTGATCTCAGACCAAGGAATGTATGTATTGTATTTCGCTTCAAATTCCGGAAAAATGAATTTTTTTGGAAATCCATTTCCAAATTTGAATTTGAATTTGAGGAATTTGAAAAGAAATGGAAGCTTGTTTGCCGTTTTTCCAGTCCTAAAGAAAAAGTTATACAAAGGATGTCTCCCAGTGGGAGGCCTACACTGGAGACTACTGAAGAGCAGCTTCTTGCTTTGCTTGTGGAGGAGAAGTGCCAGGACTAAAGGGGGCTCACTCCAACAGCTGGTCAGCTTCCAGCTGTTCTGATACATTACTTTCTTCATACTTCTTCCCCATGCATGCAACTAAAAGGCCTTTAAAGGTCTCCAGCAACAGCCACTTGAGCAAATAGGTCTCGGAGCTCAGGGTGTGAGCGCTCTGAAGGCAGCAGAATTTAACCAGCACAAGCACAGAGTGAAGGTTGGCTGCTGTCCCTTCCACAGCTGCGTGACCTCTGCTGCTCAGCCCTTCAGCACAGAGCCTGGGAATGGGGAGGTATTTCATATTTGAGCAGAACACAATAAGAATATTGTTACAGGTCTCGTGGGGCAGCAGCATTTTGGAATATGCTATATGCACAGCTTGAGAAGACACTGATGCTGGCCAGTCAATTTGATAGTGTGCATTTTCTCTGTAAGAGATTTTAGGCTAATAATTAGGAAAAATACAGATTTTGGAGTTATGTGGTAGGTCTCTATCAATTTCAAACTGTAATTACTCGATGGGAGTTCAAATGAAGGATATTTATTTCTATCCAGGCTATGCATTGTAGTGCAGAAACAAGTGAAAGCTGAAGTCATTAATAAAATAGCAAGTTCCAGAGGTCATTATTCAGTAGGATGAATAAAAATTTAAGCATTTTAGGTTTTAGTTATTATTTAAGGATATCTAAGACCATATATGAATTAAATGCCAAACAAGTTCACAATTCAACCTTGATTTGCAGTACACAAGGGAAGCTCTGTTGGGGGGCAGCTGTAAAAGTGATCAATTTAGAGGACTTTGAGCTACAGCAGAAACTGGTCAGAGGATTTCTGGTATATTCTCTGATGGTATATACACAGTTGAATTACTCCCAGGTGACCCAGTTCGTAGACATCTAATTCAGAAAATATTTTCATTTTACAGCTGCAATATTTGTAACCTGCTAGTACCTTTGTTTTCCAAGCAGACAGGGTTTCAAATAAACTAGGCAGCTCTGTTCTCTTCCTTCCAAGTTTTGGTAAAAACATTTCAATCCTCTTCAATTTTCTTCAGGTTATACTCTAGATGTAGAGGAAAGAGGGTGTAAGTGCTGCTCACAGCATGATCTAGAGTAGTTTAGCAGACCAAAGTTATTTGTAATTTGTTCTGTGGTCTTATAAACTAAGACACACAGAAAAAAACCCCAAACACACACACAAACACAAATCTACAAAACCAGAAAAACCCAAACCAATCAAACCCCAAGAATGACAAGACTAATTTGCTGTTGCTGTAAGGGCAAATCTGGCTCTCGGACAAGAATTGGACTAAATGTATTCAGAAAGCTCTGCTTTACAAGAAAGAAAATACCACTGTTAATCATTCTTACTGAGTTACTGTAAATACTGACAGCTGGATTTAGAAACTTGAACTAACATGAACTTTAAAGTTCGTTCACTGGATGAGAATTCACAAAAAATTTCAAAAAGAGAACCCCAGTGCCAAATCTGTGTCTTTTGTACCATACTGTTGGTGATTGAGAAATTCCCCATGTCCACTTACAGTGGAAATGAATCCTATTTAGGATGGTGGCCAGATTTTTAACAGTTATTAAGCACTTTGAGGTAGGAATCCTCCCAGGCTGCCAAAGACTAATTCTATAGAAGTAATTATAAGGAATATAAGGGCAGAAAGTCCATGTCCATGGACTATCACTGTTATAGTCCATGTCTATAACAGTAACCAGACACTCTAAACAAAACACACTGTGTTGAGTTGGTGTTCACCAGCCCTGTCAGCTCCAGAAATGAGGTGTTTTGGGTTTTGCACTGCTGCAGAAATCTTTATCACTTAAAAATGTACTCAGGAGCTCACACCATGAGGAAAGATTATGCTAGGCAGCTCTACTTTTGCTGCTCAAGGGTTCCCTACTACATCAAGGAAACTATTGTTGTCCATTACTGTGTAACAATAATTGTTTAAAACACTATGCTATGAAGACATTGAAATGAGAAAATCCATAATTCATCTCAATCAGCAGTTTAATACAAAAATGTGTTTTGCAAATCCCAAGACAAGGTTCCAGTGTCTGTCCAAAAGCCCTTTATACAGGTAGGGAGCACTACTGAGTTTAGTCTGTTTCTTAAACTGTGGATACCAGCACACTTTAGCTGATTTGGAGGAGCAGGAATATCTGCTGTACTTGCTTTGCAGAATCAAAGAACCCCATAATTTCTGGAAAAGCAGTTGATAATTTCAAAGCTGGTGTGGTTAGCCCCCTACTAAATTTGTATCCCTTCAGGAAAATACTAAATCTCCATCCAGGCCTTGGCAGATGGTGAAGCAACACTGTTTGAAGATGAATTTACAAGGGGAATGGCTGGGGGCTTGGGCTCCAGCAGCCCTTTTTTCTAACAGCTTCCAACCTTTGTCACTGTATGTATAGATGTGGGCATGACCAAAGGCATGCAGCACAAAAAAATGGCCGAGCTGTGGCAGGTCCTCAGGCAGGTCACAGCCAAGCAACCTGAGACAAATGACATAAGGGCCAGTGCAGATCAGCTCTCTTCATGACTGTCGGAATCAGAAAGGTCCTGAAAAGTCATCTTTGTGCCCTCCAGCTGTCTACTTGCTGATGAGAGACAACACAGCTTCATTTTCTAAATGGGTTGAAGGGTCTCAGGCTTCAAGTGGCTGAAAAATGTGGTGGAAATATCTTAGTGGGACGTTGACAGAACTCAAGTGGGAGGCATTTCTTGTGGGACAGATTCACTACCACGTAAAACTTCCTCTGAAGCAGTACAGTAATGTCATAATGAGCTACAGAAAGCTGAGAAACCTGCTAGTGGCTATTCAATCAGTAATTTTGAGTATGTTCAATACCCACTGCTTTTTTTACCTCGTTTTCCCCTTTTTTTTCTTTTTTAACAGAGTCAAACAGCCTGCATTCAAAAGACCTAAAAAAGGTGGGGTTTTTTTGAGGGTGTAATGCAACTCAAACTCATTGCAGGATGTCAGAATCAAGAACTGATAACACAGTGTATCCCAAACCACATGAAAATTGTTCAGCCATATTTGGTTTGTTGCAGTATTTTTGAAAGCCAGTCAGCTAAACTGATACAGTAAACAGTGCAATAAATTTGGTGTATTTCTGTTCGAAGGCCCTGGACAAATGGAAAACACTACTAATACATGTCTTTACTAACTCTCAAATTCATTGATCTCCATTTAGACATCCCATTGCAAGAATGAAATCTCAACTGTCTTAAAATCCATTTCCACTATTTCCTTTAAGGGAATGCTACTGAGTCATAAGTGTAACACTAGATCTAATTAATTGGGACTTTGTGCCAACATAAATATCAAAACAGCTGATAGTATGATTTTTGGCTGTCTGTCCCCTAGGACTATTCAGCAGGTAGGAAACTCAATTAATTTCTTAAAGTTCCATTATTCTCTAAAAGAAATGCACAAAATTACTCTTTATGCTGTGACTTCACGTAGTTTATACCCTGGCCCTGTTATTGCTTCTAACTATGAAGTATCTTTGCAATATTTGCACAGAGTCTTCACCTAGCATTTAAAAATATATCTATGCTTGTTAAGGAAAAGCCCGAATACACTGTGACAATTATGTCTTTGTTTTGTTTAGCTGTGCACATAATATTTTGCAAATGTGTGTGTAGAACATATTGCATCTTGTTTCAGTGCTATAATGGAAAATTGGTTGCCAGAACTGGCTGTGTTACCAACAAAGTACTAAAATAATTCACTCTAACTTCCCTCAAAAGTAAACAGGTATCCAGCTACCTTTATCACTGTTCCCTAAATTTACCTTTTGCATCCTAAGCAGGGTTGTTGAATGTCCTAATTGAGGAAGGTGTTTCAGACATGTTTTCAAGCATCCATCTCAACTCTGATAGCTGGCTGGGCATGTCTCTCAGCACTTTCCTGAGCAGAGGTCGGCTTATGCCACTACAGAAAAAGCAACAAAGGGCAAAACCTGCAAGGGGTGTGTCATGTCTTACTCAAGTATCTTGTAGGGATGCCAACATGAGGGTGAGTGTTGGCCCCTCAACAGTAATCAATCAGTAATCAGTCTTGTATTACTGGGTTGATAAGCAGAACTTGGCCAGTCCATTGGTTCTGCATCATTTGGAGTCCCCTACAGTTTTTTCAAATGTGAGTGACATTGTCCTGTTAAAATCTCCACATCTTTTGTCCAAGTCTTTTTCCACGTTTATATTAAAAAAGCTGCAGAGGTAAAAGCAAGGGAAAGTAAGATCCCAGGGAATAAGCCACCCTACTGATACCCATTAAGAAGCACTTTGGCATGCCTGAGCATCTCATTGCCATTGTTGGAATCCTATCTGACCAAAATTTTCAAGTGCATAGCTATCAGCCAGGTGCGAGGACATTGAATCAGTTTAATTAATGCGTTAAGAAGCAGTCGAGGGTGATGCCTTTTCCTGGTCTTAAAATCAAGAGTCAAACATGGTTAGAAGGGGAAAAGGGATTTTACCTTGGTATTTATTTTTAAGGATCCTTCAGTGCACTTCACTGCAATGCCCCTCCTAAAAGCTCTGGTCTAACACTGTAGGTGTTACTAATTAGCACCTCTATCAAAAATTCCCCAGTGAGAGCCTCGAGTGAGCCCCCCACCCCAAGGAACCTTCCCCGGATGGTTCTATCTCAGTTTCCAAAATGTGTTCTGGAGAGGACCCTGGGCTCTGGGCACACCGATCCCTCACTACGAAGCTTCTAAAATGTTCAGGCATATTGAGCTTCATCTTGGAGGATTCACCCAGAATCTTTCCACAGCTACCAATTCAGTGCAAAAGAATTGTCAGTAGATCAAAGCTCTCCTTGGGTAATATTTAGACACCTAAACCCCAACACTAGCCACCTTATCTGATTCCTCCAAATATGCTGGACACTCTGCAAATCACAGTAATGACACAGTAAAGAGACATGAGGGGCAAATGTTTTACAGTCTTGCATTTACATTGACCAGATCTGTTGATATTCTTAGAAAATAAGTCAGTTCCTTCTACATCACCTTTGATTTTATGCTCTGTGGAAGTTCTAGGTCTAAACTAATGCTCTGAGGGGAAAATCCTCACTCAGTAGAATACTAAGCTGCCATTTAACACTGCCTGGTCTGAATGACCAATCTCATATTGGAAAGAAGATACGTAAATCCTGACAGTCAATTTTACCTGCTGCTTTATGTGATAAGGTAGCACTTTGCATAGTAATAGTGATTTCAGTTTTCTTATAACCTCCTGGGCAAGCTTTGCATAGTGTCAGGTTTTTGCAACCATTTTCATTCCAACTATGCTGTGTTAGTCTGTGCTTCACCACTGTACCGGTCCATGCTTTTTATAATATGCACTGTAATTTTAATATTTACTTCAGCTTTGTAATAACATTATAAACATAAAGGCTACCAAATACTGAAGGATGCAACTGTTTGTTAAATATTTTAACACCATTTATCAGCCTTTTCTAATTACCCTCCTTGACTTTTCAGAAAATCCTACGTCCCTAGAAACCACAGTACCCTGCATCAACTTTAAAAAGCATTCTACTTTCTTATCTTCCCAAGCATTCAGTACCAAGTGCAGTGTAGTGGCTGTGGGTCAGCCTTACAGGAGCTCCCCTGCAGAAAAAACCTGCATTTCTAATTCAAGCTTCAGGCATAAGATAATTTTTTTTGGCTCATCATTATTGACTGTAGGTTCAATCTGCTCAAGGGAATAATTTATCACCACACTCTGATTTCCAGGTGCATGAGACAGGTGAACTAATTATGCTGTTAACTTACAACAGTCTTGGCTACTTGCACTGGAGCTGCACCAAAATGTGGTGAACCATAGTCTGAACAAAATGGCTTTATTCAGAAATACTCAATATGCTCTCTGCATCCCACTACCCTTCACCTGGGCCAATTCATCTGCCTTAAGCAGCTGTGTACATGTGCTGATGCAGCCTGGCTCACTGGTACCACAGCAATTTACCCCTGCTAAGACTTTGACATGGCAACTCCTGCCTCAGGAATCAACAATGTGTGTTTTCTCATCCTGTAATAAGTGGAATGTGTTGTGATTCACAGTTACAATAAAAATGCTGAGAGAGGTGCTCAGCCTGATTCTTGCACCCCAGCTACATTCAGGGCAAAACCGAAAATACGCATTGAGGAAACACTTTGTCAGCTTCTCCCGGTAACAGCAGCTGGTAACAATCCTTTAGCTCTTTTCTTCTCTGAGAAGGAAGTGAAACCTGGGGCATCATCATAACCAGCTGTTCATCATCTGGGATTTCCCTCACGTTGGCAGGAACTCTCAGCTCTGTATTTCAGGTGGCTTCGTAGCCCTCCGAACAGACACACACAAGCTAAGGCAGAACTAAATTCAGAAGGCAGAATAAATCTGTCATGTTTTGGATCCACAGATTGCTCCTCCAAGTCTGAATGAGCTGTTCAGTTGGTCTGCATGCTGCTCAATTAATTCTCCCTTCCTCTTCTGTCCTTCTTTCACCTGCACCTCTCTCCCCTTCTCAGCACTACGTTACAAGAACAGTAAGGTTGCCAAGATCGGCATCAGAAACAACACAACAACCCCAAAAGCCCCAAAACCACCGACTCCAGCAGGCTCTCAGGTATGGAAAATTCAGTTCAGTTACATTTTGGCAAAGACCTTATCTTTAATTGTTCACAATAGGAAGTTTCAGCAGTAATAAGCAATTCTGTCAGCCTCAGTACTGGTAAGTACAACATTAGCGCTGTGCATATGCACACATTCACATCTAATTTCACACTGTGCACAGATTTCCTGCACAATAGGCTAATTTCAGTTTTCCCATGCTTCACAGCTTGGTTCTGATTGTTTAAGGAAAAGTGGATAAAATACCAGTGTTGAATATTTATTTGCTAGCTTATTTCGTTTCAGTGGTTGAGGGGAATAGCACATAGTTTCCTAGAAAATATTTTTTTTCAAATTGCTTCTCAATTGGTCTGATGTCATCCATAGTATTTGTGTCCATAATGAATAACACATTAGGAAAGGGTATTATTCACAGATAAAATAAGGAAGTAATTTTAACTCCATATCAGCACTGTTTCACACTTTTCAGTGTAATTTCAGAGTCAAGTTTTTATATTGTTGGTTGTCTGGGACTGGGTTTTGGGGTTGGTTTTTTTTTTTTTTGGTGTTATTACAGCAGGAACAAGCCAAAAGAAAAATCTGTGTTGCAAGAGGACAATACACTGATGTCAGTTTAATCAGTCTAAAAATTTGTGAATTGAAAACTATGCACTCCTGATAAGCTCCTCAGAATTGACTGTTGGGGATTCTAGTCAGGGACTCTGTGCATTAAATCCTGTAACTCCTAAAATCACTCCACTCATGCAAAGCACAGCTGTGCCTTGCTATTGCTGGAAACCCAGGACGCATATTTGGCCTCCCTGTTTCTGAAGCATGCTCTGAAATGAGCTGTTTTCCTTATGAAATATTTCATAAGCTGTTTGAAGGAGCCTTTCTGATAAGGGCTTTTCCTTTACAGGGAAATTGTTCATCACAGTTAAGTCTGACCTGAAACTGACACATGGTTCAGAATGAAAAAAGATTAAACCTCACATTTCTCAGCTTATGCTTAACATTTAAATTCCTTCTCTTTTTCATATCTGCCTAGGGAGAGGTAGAGATTGCAAGGTGTGTGGGCTAGCCGTTTTTACAGGCACTCCTCAGAGTCATAATGAGCATTTGATTTACAAGTTCTTTGAATAAAGCCATTTATCCAGACTGGCTCTGGATCAGCCAGAGACTTTCTGTGTTTCAACGGACAGCTGAATTCTTTGTAGCCATTCCACTGACAGTAGAGTCTAAGGTGCTTGGGCCCTGCATTCACAATGCAGAGCCCTGCAAATTGTTTTCCTTCGGGGAAAAGTTCCTTCCTGGAAATTCAAACCACATAATACAATTATGTTCTATACTTCCCTCTGATTTTTATTTAACCCTTTCAGCTTGGACATCCCCAAGCTGTCCATCAAAGGGGTGATAGGAAGCTCAGACTAAATGACTGAAGGAGGACAGAGGCTGTACTTCTTTATGATGGTCTCAGAGTCAGAAACTGCAACCCGTAGCTTTCCTACTCTAATATGATGGGGAAGCTACACCTTAATTTTCTGATGTCTTCATTTTTTGTCATCTCTGCTATGAATACAGATGTTTCTGAATAATTCAGCCATTTGTCAGTCAGCTTTTCTGCAAATCATAATTAAACTGATACCTCATGAGTAAGTAGAGATAGCAGGTTTAAACAGCTGAATGTATCCAGCAAAGGCATCCAAATTAATCCAACATTTGGACACGCTGAAATCCTATCAGTTGCAACTGAACGTGGTCACATTCACCATCATGTGTATGGTGACCGGATCAGGGTTCCAAAATTGTTCACTTACCAAGAGCACTCAGGACCTCGTTCATTCTTTGTACAGTCAGTTTTATTTTGGTTATCAAGTGATGTGTTTTGTAACAAGCACCTGGGGAGGTGCACGTAAGGCGGAAGAAAAATTTAATACTTTCATATGAAAACAATCAAACCATGTAAGCAAGCAGAAATATCTTAGCTGCAGAGGAATAAATTGTGCAGAATAGACGACAGCACCAAGCATATGATGCACAAGAAACCTTAATTTAGATGCTAATTAACCCAAATGTAAGAATTACAGGGTTAATTAAGCAACATATTACTCCCACAATTTTATCTGCTGCAGACACAGGTGAGAGGAGATGGATCTTACCATTTGATTAAATTAGCCACAAGCCACAGTGGGAAGTTATGATAAACATTTTTGGAAAGTATTTAATTATGAGCCCTAAGTAGGATGGATTCTGCATTTAGATTACATCCATTTTTATTATTGGACATGAAATATCAAATGATCAAGAACACAGCCACTTCAACAGCTATGTAATAAATGCTTCTCCTGCAGCACAGTTGTTAAACCAAAACATATATTCCTGATCAATTTAGTTGTAACCAGCATGCAGAAAACTCATTAAGTTTAAATTAAATCCTTATTTCAAGCACAGTATGACCACTCTTGGTACAGTGGCTTGTTACACAGCAATTTTCTTTTCGAGCTCTGTTCTCACTTTTCCTTGTCTGTGACACCACCCAAACTACCTGTAGAACAAAATTCTCTGCTTAGACTCAGGCAGCTCATTTGTTGGGTGATGGCACAATAAGATTCTCAGCTAGACTAAATTTATTCTTTAGGAACTGGGAGAATTCCATGACATTTATGACAATCATCATAATCGTTATTTGAGTATTGATTCTGCAAGATCCATAAACAGCTGCTTTAACTCACGGCATCTAAAGACACTCCTTCCCTAATACACCAGCTTGCAACCAGAAGACTTGTTGAGAGCAGACCTCAGGCTAATAATATTTTTTAAAAATGAAATCTAGAAACCAAGTTATTTTCTTCAGCTATTTCGTTCCAAAAATTCAGCAAAGAAGAGCCCTGGCAGAGAATTCAAAACACGACTCATGGCTCACAAATAGAACTATTTTATCAGCACTGCAAATTCCATGACGAAAAACATCCTATTAAGAATATTCAGAATGATGCACAGGATTTTCAGATTAGTAGTACTTTAATATTTAAGTAGTAAATGCTGAATTTGGTCTGTTAATACTTTACCAAGTGGCAGAGGCCTAGACTCAGGATGCATTGGGGATTTTACAGAAAGTCAAAGATACCTGATCTATGAGGTTCAAGGAAAATTTTTAAGTTGCAAGCCAACACAAGGATTCCAGGGCAAAAGCTTTGCTGGTATGTGGACCTAAGCCCTGCTTGAAAAAAGCTTCATGGAGACAACAGCTAATTTTCCAAAGACCGTCCTGAAAAATAGGACAAAGTAGCATTTGTTCTCCATGGGTTCCAGATCCAAATATTTAACAGGATATTTTTGACCATGCCACCATACTGTACAAAACCAGCCAAAATAAGAAAAAAAAAATTAATTTTATTTTCCAAATCTGCTATACATTTTTCTAAGCTGTTTTTTAACCAGCCAGTCATGTTCATAAATTTAAGCTGGAAAATTTATTAGCATAGCACTAGAAATTCTAATTTAGTTTCTTGTGCTTTCTGAAAATACCATGCTTTGCAGAAATGACTTAAAAATATTTTCACTGCTGTCTCATGGAGCAGTTGCTTCAACAGGTTGCCCTGAGTTTAAATCCAAGATTATTGCTGATTCTAGAGAACTCTTGGGTTTATATTGCAGCTATTGGTTCTCAAAGTAACCCAGATTAATATATTTACAGCTTAATTGTCAAACTACCACAAACTGTCGTACCTAAACTCACTCCAGAAGAGTTAATGACAGAAAAATAGTGAATTGAAAATCCTCATCCATTTGATAAAAGAACAGGGCAGAGAGATAGCTTAAATCGGGCAAAGGAGAGTCAGGACATAGCAGACTAAATTTCTCATTGTGTTGTTGTGTCAACAACTCTGAGTTTGTAAAAATTTATCTGCCCATTTTATAGGGTTCAGCCATTTCTCAGAACTCTCCCACAAGCCAGTCATTTTAATGTTAACCAAACAGAAAACTCACTGCAAGTCAATAAAAACATTTATTGACTAAAATGCACAGTTAGAGGACTCCTGTTATATAAGAGTGACAAAGTAAAAAGAGGAAATTGGCAGATTTGGAAAAATGAGTAATTTTCTGATATTACAGTTAGTAGAATGCATACTGTTAAGCACAGTACTTTTATTTACTGGAATAAATCTTATCTAGCATCAAAATAAGATACAGAAAAATGTGTGTTTACAAAGGCACACAAGGCTCTACTCTGCAAAGCTTAGCAAGAAATAGTTCTTGGGTCTTATTGCCATCTTCAAGCTGGTTCACCCAAACCTTTGATATCATTCATAACAAGGTGACTCAGGTGCAAACCCCACGACTCTGTCAGCAGCAAGAGTCTGCATCTCTTGGTGTTTTACCTCTAAACATGAAATGTAAGAAACCAATGAATGGTCCTACCTCTGTTTAACTCGTAAGGAAGAATGGTGTAGAAAAATCCCATAGTCCTGAAGGTCATAAAGGGGCTGTCTACCAATACCTATTTATGTTCCATCAATCACTTGCACATTTTTTTCAGTATAAAAAACTGAACTTTTTCATTTTCAACAATGAAAATTTTTTTCCCATTTCTTATTTTAAGACTATAAAGCTGTATCTGATTCTTTCTAGAAGCCACAGACATTTCAGTGTGGCCACAAAAATTGTAGAGAAGCATTGATTGTTCAAGTTTTGTGGTCATTTCAAAACATCATTTTACACTGGATAATTAACTATTCGCATTTGCTTTATCTAGTAATTTCAGATTTCTTTCCTTCCCAAAGCCACAGGTATTCATGCAAAATAATTTAAAGAAGTGTTTGCCAAATTTATAATGGATATGAACCATCTGTAATTAAGGGGAGACACAAATTGGTATTTAGAGTACTAGACAGCATGAAACCTGCTACAGAGCAAGAAGTCATTGAGAATCAAAATCTTCTTAGAAGCTGCTTAGTTCACTTGTGACAGCTGCATAACTGTCATTAAATCTTCATTTGCAACGTGGATTTCCATACCTGCTGAGAAGTTGTATAGATTATGTATGCCAGCATGAGAATCAATATAACATTCTGTTATTCGCTGACAGTCACTTCCTCTTCTTGCAAATATAATTCATCAGGGTTCTGACAGCTTCCAGAGGTACAATGGACCCCACTAAAATAGGGATTTGTATTTTTCTTTGTCAGAGTACTGCAGACCTATTCAAATGTGGCAAACCCTCAATAATTACTCTTGCAGCCCAAGAGTGTGTGTCTTAGTCTAACCCATGAGACTGGCTGCTCTTCATGGCAGTGTTATTAATCATGATGGACCCTTTTTTTATCCACATAAATGGTCCATGTTCTTCTGCAGAATGTTCAGTATGAATGTAACATTCTCAATTATATAAATGCTCCATGCTGTCTGTAGCTTTTTTTTTTTAATAATCAAACCAAATGGCTGCCAAGTCCCAGAGCAAATCGTGCTTGTTTGGATCAGGAGCCACTGGGTAAATGCAGCACTGTGTTAGCAAAATGAGAATGGCCTCATTATGGTCTTAAAAGACCATAAATCACACATATTAATTAAAAAAAAAAAAAAAAGCAACACCCAAAAGATTTCTTCATCTGATAAGCTCGTGTTTTCAGTGTTCTTTACAGAGTCAATGAAGTTTTACATCAGAAAGATAACTACATATAGTAACTAAAGAAGAACTGTAGCTTTATATTTCTGGATATAAGCTTAATAATGAATCTTAAAAAAATAATTTTATCGGTTGTACACATGATTAAAATAGCTCCAGCTTTATAATACTGATGAGATAATTAAAGTAATTAGAAATGACACCTACTTGAACAGTCAGTCAGTAAAAGCACCTTTAATCACAATCAAAACCTTTTCTTCCCTGAAGGAAGAATTTTTTTCCATATTACAGGTTTTTGGTAGCCTCTCATTCATTTTCTTCAGACAGTGATTAGAATAAGCCTTGTCAGTGGTTGGAAAGAACACGTTAGGAATGATTTTACCTAGGAAAAAAATCAATATCCCATTCCTGTCATTCAGAACTCCTTTCAGCTGACTTTTTGTTCCCCAAACATGCTTTCCCTTGTTTCTCAGAAAAGTTCTCTTTAAAGAAATATCTGTCTTAAACAAAGCATTTGCTTGTGCACTTAGAATAAAGGTATGGATTTTATAATACAGAACACTACAGGCAGAATTGGTTTGCTCTGGTACTGGCAAAGGCTTAGTTAATACTGTTGCAAATGAACCTCCTGAACACTCCTTTCTCAAGCATCATATGCTTTTCTCACCAACATAATAAAGACATGCAAGGAATATAATATAAGACAACTTGAAAATTCTGGTCTCTGAAAAATTCCAGGAGTGCATCAGCTAAGGTGGATTGGATGCAAGAGCAGACCAGATTTGAATGCAGTTCTCAGAGTAAAGGCGGCCAATATTCCATGTTCTACTCTGCAGTTCAAAATAACTCCATTCCCCTATTTTTCAATTTTACCATTCCTTAAGGTGTCAGCTTCTTGCATATTTTTTAAATTTTATTTTTAATTTTTACTTTTGGATGAGAAAAAGACTTTGCTCATACTTATACAATACTTGCAAATAAAAGTACCAGTCAAGTTACATGTTATTTACACTGAGTACAAACACCTTTGCCCAATATTTAACAAGAACTTAAGAAATATATTTTAAAAGGGTTTTATTGTATTCTCTTTGGGAGCACTGAACCTAGCTCTGCTACACCCTAACCTCCAAACTATCTCTATTAAAAAGCCTTAAATCTGGCCAAGATTTCTGTAAGCCAAAGCCCAGGGAAGGCAGCATCCACCCACAAATCTGCTTCAGCATCAGTTTGACTTTTCTTGCCGCAGATAACCCTTTGACTGTGAAGCTGATTTGATTTTGACAGGAGTTCAAGTCAAAATTTGCCTTGATTATTGATAACTGTCAATTACCAACAATTTTCTTTGCCCTTAAGATAAGTTTTTTCCTATACTAAAATCTCCTTCCATTAATCTATTATGGAAAATCACTATTAAGGCCATGCTATTTCTAAGGGCTTTTCCTTGAACTTCCCGATGTAAATGGTTAAAACAAGGCCTTACACACGTTTTTTTCAAGTAGGTAAGATTCTTACTACAAAAGAAGAGGTGTGTTTTACATTATGTAGAGTTCATATGAGGAAGATGAAATACTCACAGAGGTTATACACAAATGGAACTGCAGTCTGAAGACAAGGGATTCAGAAGCTCAGATCCTATCAGGGATAAGAAATCAGGCTCCTATTCTTAATAGTCCCTGTCTGAGTTAAAAATAGTGATACCATATGTTAGCACAGTAAAAGACACGTTCTTTAATTGAGACGATTGTGTTAAAAACATGAAATGCATCTAAGTATAGATTCGCCAAACCCAGTTTTAGCCTTTTTAAAAAGTGCTAGAGAATTCTTTCTGAAAAATACCTTAACAAAGCAAACCATTTACTTAAGACTATGGTTCTCTCTGATCTGAGACACTGCATTTTTGAATGTAAATTTTGCATAAGAAGAGCAATGGGAAGATCATATGTCTTTTTCTGCATACCTCTAAGCTGTGACAACCAGGAATGGTTTGTATTTGAGTGGGAAAAGCTACAGACAAGAAGAAAGACTCAACTGACTTGACTGTACTATCAGATGGATTTAAAAATGGCTCCACAATTTTTGGGAATCAAATGGAAAAGGAATTAGAGGAAGTCCTTTAATCTGCAAGGGGTTCGGGTGCAATATGTTGATGAGATCCTGATAGCCACCAAAACTAATGAACAGTGTTAAGATCTGGCTGTTGAATTGCTAAACTTTTAAGGATTAAATGGTTACAGGGTACTGAGGAAGAATGCCCAAGTGATAAAGAAGATTGTGACCTTTTTGGGTTTTAAAATTTTCTGAGGTCAGATGAAACTAAGCACAGAAACAAAAAAAAAGCTGTCTGCCAAATCTCAGAGTGACAAACTGTGGGAGAATTGTGTGCCTTTCTTGGAATGGTCAGGTGGTGGATCAGTAATTATTGATTACCAGTCCGACCTTTGTATGGACTTTTAAAAGCAACCTATAAAGATTTTATTAAATGGATTGATCATACTCGGGCAACGTTCAATCAGATTAATAAAGCACTAATGAGGGCTCCAGCTTTAGACTTGCCAGATTGCACGAGATCTTTTGAGTTATTGGCTTATGACCAATAAAATATTACCTTGGGAGTTCCAGCAGGAGAACAGAAATGAGCCAGTGCACACCTTTCTGAACAAGCCAAGGGTGGCTGAGCTGTTTGTGAGCAGTCACAGCCATGGTGCTGTTGACTCAGAAAGCTCCTAAATTGGCTCCAGGACAAAGCAGGATAGTCTGTGTACTGCATGTGGTACAGACAGGCTCAGGACAAAAGGGGGCCCCTGGCTGTCCCCCAGCCCAATGCTTGAGTACCAAGTGGTACTAACAGGACAGAATGACATTACCCTCAAAACCACCTCTCTTGCTGACATTCTCCATTTCTCCTGGCCACCAAAGTAACAAGTACTCCAGAACATTATTGTCTACAAACGATCAAAGAAGTTTATTCCATCTACCTGGATTTAAAGGACAGCCCGACAGGGAACCCAGACTGGGGACTGCATACAGACCAGAAGTAGCTTTGTTTGCAGAGAAATAGTAGACAGAGAGCACCAATCTACACTCTGGAATGCAGAAAAATTGTTAAAACACTTAAAGGCAGTGATTATCTCCAAGATGACTGAGGCTGTATATTCAAACACTTAAAACACCTGTCAGGATATGTGGTAACTACCCAGAGCAAGGTAATTGAATCTAAGGCTCTAATGTCAGATGTTTCAGCGCAGAAGCCCAAACTGGTTGCTCTCTCCCAGACACTGGAACTGAGTGACAGGGAGAAAGTAAACATCTGGACAGGTTCTAAATTTGCTTTTGGCATAGCGTGCACCCCATGGGGCAGTTTGGAAGGAGGGAGGTTTGTTTTCAGCACATGCTATGTTGGTCCAACATGGGACACAAATATTACATTTATTGGAAGTAGTACAGAAACCAGCTGAAGTTGCAATTATGCACTGTAGAGCACACCGGAAAAAAAAAGGGCCAAAATGAGAAAATGACTCAGCCAACAGGGCGGCTAAAGAGGCTGAACGAAAAGACATCCACGTTTTCGTTCCACAGTGAGAGATTAGACTACCAGGTATTAAGCCAGAATATAGTGCAAAAGATCATCGATTAATCGAAGCATTAGAAGCTAGATTTCACCCCTGTGGATGGGCCGCCACCCCTAGTGGACAAGTTATGGTTTCTGAAGCAATTATGAGAGAAATAGTAGACAGAGAACACCAATCTACACTCTGGAATGCAGAAAAATTGTTAAAACGCTTAAGAGAGGCAGTAATTAGCTCCAAGATGACTGAGGCTGTATATCCAAACACTTAAAATTATGGCATATGTAAAAGAAATAACCCAAATACTGGAAATAAAGTGGTAATAGGGGCTGTCAAATCTGTTAGCTCCCTGGAAGATTATCAACAAATTGACTTTACAGAACTTCTACATAAAGATAGCAATAAATATATTTTAGTCTGGCTGATCTTGGTATCACTGGGGGCTATGTAGCTGCTGTGCCCTGAGGGGCCCATGTCCTCCTGCTGGCCACAGCTGTGAGGCTGAATGTTAAAAAGTCTGTGGTTTTGTTTTCTTTTTTCTCTCTTGCCTGGCTTGTCCGGTTCTTTTGCTCAGAGTTTGGAGTAAAAGGCACAGGAGCCGCAGGATTTTTCTTCTATGCAGATGTTTATTATATTTTCATCCATGGCATTCCTGCACAGGATGTGCCTCTTGAGTTAACAATGTGGAAAACGGCCCCAAGTTCTCACTTCCAAGGCCATTTAAAGCCTAATTTATCCAACTAAGAATTGCCAAGTAATATGTTTTTACTTATAAACCAGTGGCTGTTAATTTCTGACCCACACTGCGGGTTTTTGAACCAATACCAGAACACTCAGACTTGTGAAGAAGAAAAAGAAGAAGAAAGAAGAACAAACCTACACCCAAAATCCCCCATTTTATTACATGCATATACATTACATTACAGTATACATCACTATATCCCGTACATCTGAAACCCAGGATTCCAACAGCTGAAAACTCTCAACATCACACTTGTGGTGGTGTGGCACAGAGGCTCAGGTAGAAGAGGAGTTTCAGTTGTCCAAAGGCTCTTGCTGAGTTATCCCCTGGGAGAGGGCAGGGCCGAGGTGTGGAGTGCCCTTTCTCTGTGTTTGAAGTGAGTCCTCCTGCAGTCAGTGGTGTGGTTTGGCTCGTCCCAGGGCAAACTGCAGTGTTCTGCTTGGGTGATGGGAGAGGGCTAAACAGGTGATGTTTACTGCACCCTGAACATCCTTGCTACAGGCTGGATAACAGCGAGCTGTGGGTGAAGATCTGCATTGTTTGGTGCTTTCCAAATGCAGTGCTTGATGCTTTTCAGCTTTTCCACTCTTGTGAAGCAGCAAAGTGTTTTACACCTAGCAATGTATGACACTTAATGTCAAAGTGACTGTTACTTCTTCCCAGGTGGAGAAAGGAAGTTACAATGATGAAGAGCTGCTGTTTTGACTTATGTGCAGGTTCCAGCATTCAATTTGTGCTTGGGCCAGAGTTCCTAAGCTTGTCTTGCTCAGTTAATCAAGAATAGCAGAAGACACTGTTGCAGCTGTGTACTTGCAGTATATTTCAGTCAATGCCCTCTGGAAAGGGAAGAACCAAAACCTTAAATGAGCAATTACGAATAAACCTGATAACAACGATGCTTTTATTTAGCACCAATCTAAACCCCTTGAGGGCTAAAGGTAGGTTGGGCAGTCTTCTGCAGTGCCTTTATTAATCATGGGATAAATGCTCTAAACCACAGCTCCCACTGTATTTGAATGTATTCCAGTATGCCACACAAATAAGACATTTATATATTTCCATTCAGTGTTGTGGGGGTTATTTTCCTGCTTTTTTTTTTTTTTTTTTGTGCCCAGATGGATTCTATAAAGCATGTTTATTATTCTGCTGGTGTGGTGACTAGTTAGGAAGCTGGTCTTCATGTTTTATTCCTGGTCTTGCACACTGCTGAGCATGCTAAATCTAACAAAGTGTGCACAGAGCTCACTGATTTACCCATCTGGCCACGGCTTTTTATGCATTTGTAGAGTGTGCTGAACTGCAATTGCAGTACTGGGTAATCCACATAGAAATATAGCTCTTATAAAATCAGTAGGAAATGTTGACCACTGCTACTCATCATTCTGGAAGGAGGTACTGAACATTTTCAATTACATCAGCTGAGTGATTTTAATATCAACATCAAGGGTATTAATATCAAATGATGTAGCTTTGCTACCATGAGCAATATGATCATTTAAGTTAATCAGGGAGATCTTTACTCCTTCTGCACCAAAGAGTATCGTAATCATATCCAGAGCTATGCATCTTTTATATGTTCTCCTTCATGGGTATGCTGCCTGGAAAACTAATGGATATTGGTTTCTGCAGTGCAACTCACATTTTTCTGGCAAATTCTAATTTTCATAATGCAGATATATAAAGATAATAGGATGTGTTTGGTAATGAAAGCAACTATATTCAGAATACAAAAATTATGATGTAAACCTGAGATTAGAAAGAAATGGGTTGAAGGTGGAGGGAAGGGTCTCCCTTATCTATGAGTGCATTACATTTTCAAATGTCTGTCATTAGGAAGGCAGGAAAGCTTAGTCCAAAGCAAGTCTGAGAAGCTCAAAGGTTTATATAACGGCTGTGAGCTATGCTTAGGTTTTACCGAATTACTGAATGACTACAGAATGGGTAAATGATTGTCAAATGTGTCAGAAAGGTATGGGGGGCCTAGCAAGGAAGAGGTTTTCTACTTTTATTATAATGTATTCATGCAATTTGAGAAACTCAGTTCCTCTGCTCATAAATGTGCAGTAGTATAGCTTCAATATTTTATAAAGAGTGATTAGCTTACATCCCTCTGAAAAGCATAGTTTGTGCTGATTTAGAAGTCCTACACATGTAAAAAATCCTGCATGGATATCAGGTGACAGCTATTACTTGGTGCTGTTGCTTGTAGAACAACTATTTCTAAAATTTGAGCTATTCTGATTATGTTATGTCAGTGACTGACTGTGTTGCACTATACCCTGTGAGCAGTGGTTAACACATTGCACTTCAGCACTACCTACAAACACACAAGACTTACAAATGCAGCTTTTAGTAGTAATTTTTTTCTGGATTATGATGAACAATTTCAGTTTAACACTTCATAAGAGGAAAAAGTGCTTAACAGTCCTTTTTTGTATGGCTTTGGCATGAGTGAAGGAATTCAGTAATGCATAAAGGAATTTCCCTTTTTTATTGTCACTTTATTAGCTGATTTACTCAAATGTGAGCATTAAGGGCAATTCAGCTGCACGATGTTAGTGGCCTAATCATTAATTTGCATGAGAGTTAGTCTAATAATAATTAGAGAGAGCTCATTTTATTAATGTGGGGGCAGTGAGCATGGCTTTAAAATAATAATCCAATTAACTTGGATTAAGTGGAAATTTTATAGTTTCCATAGCATGAGTGGCTGCTGTTGTAATTTGAAAATATTGTTTCAGGGCATCAGGTAACAATCTCTGACAGCTCCTGCCCACTAGGCCTGGCCTCTGTGAAGGATTGCCTGTGAGGCAGAGCTGGAGGCTGGGCATATGTTCATGAAATGAACTGAAAACCCAGAAATGCTGCCCTTCAGAACCCCCAAAGTGCTCTGCAGCCCTCCAAAGGTTCATCTTGAGCATCTGTGTTTGTAATCTAACTCCTGGCTTTGAAAGCTCAGGTGTCTTACCCTGTATGTAGATGACCAATAACCTGAAACTCCGGTGTTTTAAAGAACAAGTCAATGAATCATATCAGGTGTTAGGAGTTAATTGTGCTTAGCTGATTGCAGGAGGTAGGAACCAGCACTGATTGGCCTTTGTGGCAACTTTAGACAAATCTAGTCTGCTAAGTTATGGGCTATATGACCACTCCA
Source organism: Rhipidura dahli (assembly GCA_013399225.1). Classification (NCBI taxonomy): domain Eukaryota; kingdom Metazoa; phylum Chordata; class Aves; order Passeriformes; family Rhipiduridae; genus Rhipidura; species Rhipidura dahli. The sequence continues at coordinate 78,348 of VXAC01007910.1, forward strand.
AACAGTCTGTTATTTACTGGAATGCAAAAGGTCCATTACCCTAGGTGCTCTTAGGTTAATGTGGTTTGTTAGTGGTGCTGTAATTTAGTTACGAGGGCTGTGAACAGCTTTCTCTGTTTCTCTCAGGAAGGACACTGGAAGTGAGGCAAAGTACCCATCTTGGAAATCTACAAAAATACCCCATGGAGCTTGTTTGAAGTTGGCTGAAAGCCTGCTGTGTGTGTATATATAAAAAATAAAACTCATGGAAGATTAGCTTGAAAAATGGCAGTGGGAAGGATGACAAATTCTAGACAAGTGACTTCTTACCCACCGTAGAAATTACATTTGCTAGCAAAATTTAGCTGTGTTAGTGGGCCTGGCTTAAAGGCTGGCTGGCAGTGTGCTGAAGGTAGTATTCGAAATTTGTAAAGCCTTCTCAACACACCTTGTGCTGAAAAGGATATTGAACTGTGCAGTGTTTTACCAAATTCTACGCTGCACCAGGGCAAGTGGATCTATTGCTGAAGAAAGGAAATATTGACATAAACTGAACAATAAGGGTCGAGTGCAGAGGTTGTCCCCAGGTGGAGTGAAATATTTCTATATATTTGTGTCAAACCACTTGGGTAGTGAAAGAAATTAAACAATTGTAACTGGTTCACATTCCTCATTCAAGTATCTTGTTGTTGACCTAGGAACAGTGTGACTTTTTTTACCTTCCCTTCTGTCTTTGAGAACAGAATAGAGGAGACTTTTCTGCTTGGACTATTTCACTTCTAGAGGAAAGCTCTTGAGATAAAAGGCTCATCTGCATCAATCCCAGGTGTTTTCTATTAGGCTGAGTAGAGCTACCATATCCTGCTCAGCTGAAAAAGATAAAAGCACTATACCTCCTGTTACATTTAGCATACCTTTACCGTGCTCCACAGGTGAAGCAGTGATAATACTTTTGGTTCCTAGCTTATTAATATTGGCAGCAGCAGAAGCAAGTACATCTTGGAACTGTGCAGCATTCTTGGAGGATTTTTTAGGTGAAGATGTTGTGAGGGTAAGTACATTCTTTTCTATAGTAATCACCCATGTCTCCTCGTCAAACAGTCTCTCATCTAACTGCAGCTAGATCTTGAAGTTCTTGCTAAAGATTAGGAGGAAAAATGAGAAATAACTGTTAGATGTGGGCCTTTCTATTGTTCAGTGAGCCTTTGAAGATGGTGTGTAGTGTCCAAGTCAGAGTCAAGGTGACTTTGCAAGCAGCCATCCATATCCACCTCTTACAGAAATCCACAGCCTTGAGGTAAGGCTCTGGTGTGTTTGTGCTGACCTCTTGGGGAGGTTGTTTGTGAACCTTAGTTTTCACTGCTAGGTTTAATGTAGGAGCTAGAAAGCCTCCAGTAATATCTATTTATTTATCTATTTATGGGTGTTAACTCTGGTGATTTTAGTGATTTAGACCAAGCTGTATTGGGCCATAGTAGAAGATGAGTTTCTTTAATCTGCTCATCAGGACTGAATATGCAGAGCTGGTATTTAGGCAGTCATGAAAGAGGAAAAAAAAAAAAGTAAGACTTTGAGATTCACAACCTTTTATGACAATATGTTTTAGTGAAGTTATAAATAGTATCAAAAAGCACTTTCTGAATTTTTAAGCCTTCTGTGATAATAGATAAAATGCATACAGTAAAATTAGAAAAAAACTGTTTGTGCCTTGTCGAAGCTGTTGGTGATGTAAAATTCTCATATCCACTTCTCTCTAGATGATATGTTTCTCGTATATAATCTATCCTCATACAGGAGTTGATACATATCTTTCATTCTTGTTGCTTTTCCTGTGCTGGCTTAGTTCTGTTACACTCATTTTGAAATAAGGAGAACTGGAAAGCCTCAAGATAAGATTTGCTCCATGAATTTACACAGAAAATGTAACTTTCTATTCTTAGTAGTTCTTTATTCCTCCCAGCATTTTTCAGATCAATTCTGAAGACTTTGAATAATGCATGTTCCAACACAGGTATGTCTGGGACCACACTAGTGAACTGCTTTTGTCATGAAAAGATGCTTTCCTTCCTACTTTGTTGTTTATCTTTTAGTGGTTATTAATCTTTGAAGGCTGCTGCCTTGTATTTGTAACAGCCATACATCTTTAAGAGCCTTTGAGATACCTTGGCACAACTCTTTGAAAAGTTTGGTTTGCTTTCACCCTTGTTCACAGCTGTCCTACTCCCTCAAAAAATCTCAGTAAATTTTGTTTTCTTCTTTCGGCAGAGATATGCCTTTATTCTCACAGCTGTTTTAGCCAGGATATCTGATATAATGCAGAATTGCTATGAGAAGGTTTATGGTGTTGTGTCATCGTTTGGTGTAGGTGATGGGGGGAAGTGTTACTCTTAGAACTACATATATGGTAAAAACATAAAAGCAACCAGAACACAACTTATCCTCTTTCCTTTTGCCCCTTATCACTCTGATTTCCAGCTCTGGTTCTTCAAGCACCTTTACTTGGGATATCTTGCTAGTCATATCATTTTTCCTTCCATCTGTGAGGCAGCCAAGCCATTCAAGGAAGGTTTTGTTTGTTTGTTTTTTGTGGGCTTCTCTGTAGTTACCCAAGTTGTTGTCATCTCCCAGTTGCCTTGCTGTAGTGTTCCTGGGGTAGCCCCTATGGAGCTTTTGAGGAACTCTGTAATGCTAAAGAAATACCTGCTTCCACAGTGGTATGTTCTGTGCAAACTGAATAAATAACCAGAGTTAATTCAAGGGCCTTAGAGAAAGCCTTGTCTTGGGTGCTGTTACCAGAATGTGAAGCCATGGGTGGTGGTTACACATAGCCTTGATAAAATCACTGCCCTTATTGAGTGACATACTCATTTTGTCAAACCAACAGAATCCCAAGAGCTGAAAATTAGTCACTCTTAGGAGTAGAGTGTACTTGTGTACCTAATTCTTTAATCCCAAAGTTCTTTTAAGCAAGCTGTTGAAGGATGGATCTGACCCCCAATAGCATCAGGCTTCAGCTGGAAGTTTTAATTCAGTCTAAATGTGTGGCTGGGTAAGACAACTGGATGCAGAAAGCAAGGTATTTGAGGCCCATTTTCAAATGGCTGTAGCTCAGATCTATTGCTCTGTAGATTTCTATCCCTTAGTTAATCACTTCCTGGTGGTACTGGCATAGTAGCATATTTAGTTCCTTATCAGACTTGCCACACAGATTATGTCTTTATATTTTTGGCATAAAGCGCAATTTCCCTGGAGACTCCAAAAGTTGATTCTGTCCTTGTCTGCTTTGGGTTGGATAAGTCTTGTTTTCTAGTCAGATTCTTACAAATGTTTATCTTAATTTCCAAACCACCTTCAGATCCTAAGTCTGATAATTCTCTGAGAGGACCGAGCTTGCCTGCTTGCTATATTTCTTGAATTTTCTGTCATATAACTGTCCATGGCTCTCATGACTTCCCTTACTCATCTCATGAGGACATATCATGCTGTGGCATCACCTTGTCACACACATTTAATCAAATGTAGAACAGCTGGATGTCAGCCTTTAAGGTCTTTTGGAGTCTCAGCAAACAGTCACATGTGCCCAGGAAATACATTATTATTTCAGAGAGAGACCTTTAATTAGAAGTAAGTTATATTATACCTTCTGGTTAAGGAGGTTTTCTTGTTTTGCAGTGAATATTGATGTTGGCAGATGTTTATCTGTAGGGGACTTGATGAAACATCTTTTCAGGAGAAAAAGTGATTTGCTTACATGCAAGACTAACATGTTCCTTTGCCCTTGGAGGCAAATAAAGAGCCAGTCTCTTTGATACAGAGCTATTTTTGTCTTCCTCTGAACACTGCTTATCATGCATTATGCATGGGTTTTTTTAAAAAAAAATGCTGTCAGCAGATACAGCCAGCCATTAACCTCAAGTACTTCCTATTTAAAGATAGCACCTGTAGTCAGTTCATTCAATTGCGTAGGACAGTGGCCTTAGGTCACTTGCTGATGATGGCAGAGACCTGATCCTGAAGTGGAACGTCAGCATTTTGCATCCTGTCTTGTTTGGGAGTTTACAGCTCCGTGTATCTGGAATCTGCTTTAGCCAGTGTGGTAGTTTAAAATCAGTTGGGAATTAAACTCTAAAGAAAGAGCTGACCTTTGTCCCCACACCCACTCTGGTGAGAGAGGGGAAAAAGGCTGAGACTATGGGCTGAGATAACAATTTAACAAAAGCAAACAGCAAAGGCGCAAGAAACAAACAATAACAACAACAATATTAATAATGAGAGTATAGAACAGGCAGGGATTACACACAAGAATGTGCTCAGCACCCCAACCCAGTTCCAAATGGCTGATGAGACAAAGACAAGGTGGCGGGTGCTTCCGCAGCCTGGGGGTGACATGTGGTTATTCCTGGGACAAAGACAGGATGGTGGATGTTTCCATAGCTGGCACTCCCCTTCCCTGAGCCAAGGAAGAACATGGATGGACAAACTCCCTCGAGGGATGGGTAGTGGTGTGAGAGGGGTCCATGGCACTGGTCACTGGCAACGCCCCCAAAGAAAAACAGAACTGAAATTGTGCTGTTTCTGGTGTGTGTTCAATTTTTTACTTCCCCGAAGCCAAGCCTCCAGCAATGATGTGGATGGTCTGGAACAGTGACCCAGCCACGCTCACATGCCTCCAGGCTTCTCCCTCTTGGCAACTGCGGTGAAACCAGGACAGTCAGGATCTTCCTGTTCTGGGTGTTGAAGTGAATGTTTTTGATATTTCCTTTGTGAGTAACAAGGATAGGAAGAGGGGGCTTGTACATAAAGCAGTAGGTCAGGTGGTGGTGGGAATAGGTTTGCACCCCTCAGGCAGAGTGCCCTAGGCAGAGAGGTCACAGTGCTTGTGACTAATGTAGCATATTTGCTTCTGGACAATGGGAGCACTCTCAGAGCATAATCATCTCTGCAGGTTGGGCAGGATCTATGGTGAGGCCTTCTGTCCTGCTGTGTGAGGCTAATAGGCTGATGTAAGTGGCTGAATAGTTTTTTAAGGCAGAAAACTTAGGTCACTCTTATTTAGAAAGTTTTGCTTAGGGGCTGACACCCACATTACTGACTCACTGTGAGAGAGGATGGTGGTACAGACAGGAAACTGTGAGCAGTGAGGGAACATCAGCTGCCTGAGCATTTGTTGCCTAGGTTTTGAAAATACTGTTCCAACTAGAGCCATCTATTCAAATTTGCTCCTCAGTATTCTGTTTTGCCTTGTGTTAAGTACTTTCGTGGTGTAGACTGACAAGATGTTTAGTGGTCCTGGCAGAATTGTGTTTGACTGATGTAAACATTTCCTGCCAGCATATGTTGAATAGCTTACATTTGTCAGAGTCAATCCATCCTGGTCTCTTCCTGTCTGGATCAGCACCAAAGCAGAGTCTGTACTTGAAGGAGTGAACAGCTAGTCAGTCTGTGAGAACTCTATTATTTGCTGTATCTCCTAAACTGTATTTGCTGTGGTTTGTTGAAAGTGTGCTCTTGTTGAAAGTGTGCTCTTGTAAATTTAGAGGAGAAATCTGCCTCCTATTAAAGTTTAGAACTGTTTAGTCAAATTCTTGGATTTTAGAGTTTCACTCGATACACCAAGCGGCAAATGAGCAGTGTCTGCAGCTTGCTTGTTTGGTGTCCCTCTACTTTGTACCAGCTGGGAGCTTAACCAAATGATTAACAGACATCTGTGCAGAAATGTTTTACTCTAAACTGCTTGTATAAAAACTTCAGAGGGATGAATCAATTCTGTCTTTACAGATATTGCACCTATGCATGAGAAATACGAACAGACATTTTAATGCTTTGGTAAATTCATTGTACTGGATTTTTAGCCAGTTGGACCTGAAAGTCTTACCAGCCCAGATTAGTCTGTGACCATGTAAAGCTCTATAGAGCTTGTTTTTGGGGAAACTCATTCTGAAGTGGCTGATAGTTAGTTTGTAAGATAGCATGCTTTGACTCTTCCTGTTAGGCTATTTTATTTGCATTCAATGGTTGCCTTTACTTCCAGCATTAACTTGAACTAAATGCATGCATGTTGTGGGCTATCAGAATCCTGGCATCCAGACTGATGGAACAGCTGGTAGCTGTTTCTGATGCTTCTGATGCTCTTGTAGAATCACTGTTACACAAGTGGATATATAGGAACAGGGAAATTTTGGTCACTGTTTAGCAACTGCTACATTCTTACTACCAAGCAGGTTGGATACTGTAGTATCAGCTTCCCTGAGGTAGTGAAAAATTGTGTTTCCTTGGGAAATCGTATTTCAAATACTAATGCTCTATTTAGCGTTCTGCCTCCTCCCCAATTTGTTGAAACTGTAGCTGGAAGATTTAAAACTGCCTTTGGATGCACTGAAAGTTTCTTTTCCCTGATAATGGGTACGTGTGCAGGTAGCCTTTTCTGGCTCCAACACGTCCAATTCATCTTGTCATCAGCAGAAACACGGTACTCAAGCTCACAGACCACTTCACTCCTTGCTTTCCCCCAGTTCTGCCATCCAAGGATTTGAAGGAACACTATCATCAAGCCTAGTAAAGGTATACTTTGCTGCTGCAGTTTGTTGAAATTCCCTTGTACTTCACAAGTTGGCTCTGTTCATGGTAGTGGTCTGTTTCTGATGGAGAGGCAGGAATTGAAGGTACTGGGCTAGTTTCTTGTGAGATGGCTGTTCCGCTGTATTGACCAGACTGAGGGCCCAAGCTAGAGAACCATTTCCTTGCACATAAAATGGATTGGAATGCTTGTAGCCTTAGTATTGTGGTTTAGCCCTAGCTAGTAACTCGAAGCTGCTCACTCTCCCTCTCCTTGGGAGGGGGAGAAGAATCAGAAAAAGGGTAAAACCTGTGGGTTCAGATAGGAAGAGTTTATTAATTGAAATAAAATAATTATGGTACTGCTACTACTAACAGCAATAATTGTAATGAAGATGTGAGAAAGGAGAATAAACCACAAGAAAAATAAGTGATGTACAATAGAAATGCTTACCAGCCACAATGCTCTCCTTTTGGATTCTTCTGCAATTCACTCCTTCTGGATAATTCCCCCAGTTTACACAATGAGCATGAGTTCTGTGGTATGGAATATGCCTTGGGCCGTCTCAGGTCAGCTGTCCAGTCTGTGCTTCACCCCAGCTCCTCGTGCTCTTCTTCTGCACCAGAGAATGGGAAACTGAGAAGTCCCTGACTCAGGGTAAGCACTACTCAGCAACAACCAAAATGTTGGTGTGTTATCAACATTATTCTCACACTGAATTCAAGTGCTGCGCCAGCTACTAAGGAAACACTTATTCTACCCTAACCAAAATCAGGACACTTAATTGTGGCACAGCTACATGAGATAGAAAGAAGTTCTGGTAATATGGTGGGTTTTTTCCCCTCTGTGAAACCAAGCTGAAACATGCAAAAAAATGTAATAAGAACAGGAGAATTTGCTGTAGGCATAGGGTCACATTTATCTCTTTCACTTGTGAAAAAAGCTTATTGATTGTGATAAGTTACTGTTCTTACATGAATTAAATAAACATTTCCCCTGCTGCTTGAGAGCAATGATGATTATTTTCAGGACAGAGAGTCTTGATCACAGGCAGAAATTGCTGCTGTGCCACTGGCCCTTTGTCCTCATTCTGAATAATTATCTGGTACTGACTGTGTAGGAAAGAAAGCTGTATATTTTTCTCCCTCTATGTCCAACATCATGCAGTCCTCATGTTGTACCACACCAGCCAGCACATCCTCCTGTCCCACAGCACCAAATGTTGTCTTCATTCAGCCCACTGCAAGTGCCAGCTGGCCATGTTGTGAGCCTGGGACAGCTGTGCTGCTGATGAAGAGAGCACAGGGTTCAGTACCAGGGTTACTGCCACTATGTATGGCTGTGCACTGAGGGAGATGGAGAAGACCTTACTGAGCTAGAGGTCTGTAGGCATAAATGCAGAGCATTTTGCTAAATGATCCAAGTGATCTGATGGATTATTGGGATGGGAGCATCTCCCACCATGCAAATTTTCAATGAAAACTTAGGGAAAGAGTTGATCTGATTGTTGGATATAAGTGATGCTTTCAGAGTAGTGTGGAAAGAATAAGTGTAGTTTTATTAACACCTGAGATTGTCATCTTAAATATGGTATGTAAGTTTTGGTAAACGGTTTCCAAGAGTTCAAATAGAGTAAGGATAGATGAGGAGAAAAGCTGTTAAGAGATTCTAGGGAACAGATCTGATTAATGAGAAGAAGCTAGTCTTGTTGAGACTGTTTGGTTTAGTGCAATGAATGCTGGGGTTTGTGGACCGTAAATCATTAAGAATTACTGAGAAAGGAAGAAAATGAAGGGAACTGGTAAGAGATGGCCCAAGAGCAAGCAGGTGCAAATCAATGTGAAGAAGCATGTGGTGCCAAATTAGAAGTCTCCTGCCTAATGGTTGCTTTTGTAATGCTTTTTGCATGGCAAAATGGTACCAAACCAGCTGGCTGTAGTATGGAACATCTAGAGAAGCATAGTTGCATGGATCTGGAATCTGACATGGTTCTGCCACTTAAACCAGTGCATTAAATCACATTATTCCTTTACAGAAAAATTGTCTGAAGGCTGTAGTCCTTTCTGTGGCTAGACAGGAGTTGGGAGGGATAGTTGTTTAAATGTGGAATGTGGCTGTTGCTGAATCTGTTGGTCTTGACTTCCCCAAGGAAACCTTATTGTTGTGAGGGTAACCCGGCTGGCTGTAGGATTGCAGAGTTTTGGTAACAAAGTAATGTGACACATATTCTTGAACCTAATCTCAGCTTTAGCCTTCTGCTCCCACAAGATTTAGAAGCCAAAACTAGTTAAAAATTGATCGTTACATGATTTTCTAATAATTTGATTAGTGTTGAGTTTGATTCCCTTCTGATTTTCTAGGAAAGTGGTGGCAATGGGATAAAAATTGGAGTTTGAGCTCTTGCTTGATTTTAGTATCTATTGCATTTTTTTATGCGTGCAATTTCAAGGGAAACAAATAGGAGATCTTCCCATAGAAATCAAAAACTGTAGGGTTTCGTTCTGGAATGAAAATTAGTGTTCCCAATACTTGGGCAAACCTGAGCAAGCCAGCAGCATGGAGCTACTCACTGCTGAGTGCTCTTCATTGGTACAGTGCCAGTTAGAGTGGCCAGTCCTGTGGAAGTAAGAGCAAGGGAGGGAGTCTAAGCCTTCTGTTTGTGCTTGGTACCCTGCTGGGGCTTGCACGGCACAAGTGAGGGCTTGCAGGCCAGCATTTGAGATGCTGAGTATCTGCATGTGTGAGGATTTGGATATGACAGCTCCTACAGCATTGCGATGCATCAGAGGAACAGGATCAGGAATCTAAACACTACTGATTATTTTTTAAAATGGATTTTGTAAATGATGTGCCGGTTTTGCCAAATTTAGAGGAGAATATCCTCTGAGAGAAGGCAAGTTACAGCTACTCCTCCCCCACACCAGGTTTGGGAAAAAAGAAACTTTCCTCGGAGGAAAGTGAAAGAGGTAAAAACCAATTTATTTAACTAACACACAGGAAAGGATAATAATGCTAAATAATAAAACTTCCCACTGTGGAGAGAAACCTGGGAAGATTTCAGAGTCCTTCTGTAGGTGTGGTCTCTCTCCTCCTCCTCAGAGCTGGGTCAGTGTGGGGCCCCCTCAAGGGCCTCGGAAGAAAATTCTCCCGGTGTGTTCTGATGTTGTTGAAACAGTCCAGAAGAGAAGAAAGGAAAAAAAAAACAAACCCCTGAAGTCCCAGGAAAACAAAGTTCAACCCGCTGTCTCCCTCTGGAGAAAAGGAGCCCAAAGCTGGCTGAAAAGCAAGGGGAGCTTCCTCTGCTCTTCTTGCTGCAGCAGCTGTAGAACACAGAAGAGTGTGTGTCTGTGTCCTCGAACAACTGTTTTGAAAAGTTTGCTCAGTTTTTTCTCTCCCCCCTCTCAAGCTCAGTTTAAAGGCACAGAAAGACACAAAATTAATTTCTGGGCATTGGCAATGATAGGGGAATAAACATCATGAAGTCACCCCAAGGCAATGGTTTGCAACATGTGGAATTCAGTCTCTCTCAGAGGTTCTCCTGTTGACTGTCCTAGGATAGAATAGAAGTCCCAGTCCTGTGGGTAGCTATAAATGACTCATATCTATTTTGTTCTCTTTCTGAAGAAAAGAGTTTTGTTAGTGATGACTGGGCAATGCTTGCTAAGTGTTTACAATATAGGACTACAAAGGATTGCTAGAGCTGTCTGAGATGAGATGAATGACATCTGATAGAACTTCTGAAAAGGAGGAGTTGAGAAGTAAGGATAGGCTGGACAGTTTTATTATGAAGGAAAACAATCTAGCACAGTATGTGACCATTCATCCATAGCCTTCTTTTAGAATTTGTCTTTGGGAGTTCCCAGCCTTAATGCTTAACAGGTCTGTGACATCCTTCCAGGTTAATGTCAGCAAGCTGATGTCAGTCTTCATGAGAAGACAGAGCTATGCCTGTGATGCAGGTCCTTTTTCTTATAACCAAGAAGGATGGGGAGCAGTGCTGAGTTCTGGTAGAAACCCTTCTTGGATCACCACATTAAAATTTTCTTTGCTGGTTTATTTATATGAGGACGCAGGGGGCCCCTGCAGGGCCAAACCCGGCTCCATTAGCTGCCCCAGCCCTAGCTTTGAGATGGCTGGATGAATCGGGGTCAGAGAGCCTCCCCGAGGAAGAACTATGAAAAGGTTGTCCCCTCCCCTCCTTATTCTCGGTATAGCCCCCTCATCCTAAGAAAGAATGGTTCCATCTGGGGCGGTGCCAGGGGTGAGTGGGGAGGGAAATCCACGCCCAGTGGGAGGATCCGGGGTGCCCATCAAGGCAAGCTTCTGGAAGTTTCCCCTGCAGGGCATCGAATGATTGGTTCCGGCTTGACAGACAGGTTAACCCCTCCCAGTTGTTGTAATGTTATTGGTTGTTGATGGAGTGATATTAAGGTTCATTGGCTGTTTCTTCGGTGACCTCCCCATTTCTATGGGGTATAAAANCAACACCGGTCTCCAGCACCGTTGCTGTTTCACAGCGGCTGCCTGGTCTGAACTCTGAGGTCACGTCGCTCCTCAGCTTGGGCTTCCTATCTATCTACAGGGGCTATCTACTGGGCGTGGCTGAGGGTCCACCCGATCCCCCGATGCGACAATTTACATTATTTAAATTGTTTAGGTTGCCCTTACTTTGACACCACCACATTCCAAAGCAGTCCTGGCATCCAGGTTATCCCACAGCACCAGGGGAGGAAGGAGAGGAAAGATGTAAAACAGAATGTTGTCTGATACGTGAAACCCCTGCTACCCTAAAATTTAGAAGAAATTTGAAGATAAGAATGGTAAAGTCAAAAACAGCATACGGGAAGCTGGTAGCACTGTAAGGGGTAGGCTGTTTATAAACATCACCTTGAAGAGAGAAAAGTCAGGTCTGGTTATGACTCAGCAGGCAAAGAGAAGCTGCTAGAGCTGTTGAGACAAGTGGGTTCAGTCCTCACTTTCCTCTGCTCCTAACAATTCACACCCCCTCCTACCTCCAAGTGATCTGTAATTGTTGGCATGGAGATTCAGAGAGGCAGGAGAGGCAGAATTTAAAGCACAAGTAAATGAAGAACGAAATGGTCCTCCAGCTTTTAACTGTACATGAAAATGAAAGCATTTAATGCACCATCTAAACAGTCTAATTGGGCTAAAGCAAAGGGTAAAGTATTTATCCACAAGTATGTTTATCATCAGAATTGCAAAATGTTCTACGTGGTACAGTCTGTTCTTAGCGTTCTTGCCTTTTTAGCAATCTCAAAGGTATAAGACGATGTTCTGACAAACAGAATCAGAAAATGTAAGTTTGAATTCTCATTGTGGTGGTATGAAACTAATATGAGACTTCTGAATATGGGGAAGGATGTGTGAAGTGGATCCTACATCTTGACTTTTGAGGAAGTTCTGCAAATTTTGGTTGCTTCTGAGACGTGCATCTCTAAGCAATTGAGAAACTAAGTGGTGGTTTGGATTTTATCACTTCTCTAGAATGCCTGTCCTAGCTAGCATTTAAATAAGTGGAATTTCATTAATACTATACTTAATGGCAGAGTCCCACTTGGTAACTCATAGCTACACTCTATTCTGGAAATGAAAGAACACTTACTTTGGCTAAGCCAGCCATTGAATAACTACTGCTGAAGATAAATCTCTTGCAAGTTCTAATGTACGTAAAGCTTTTATAGCTTGTCTTTTATTCCCTTTGAATGCCTTTTTGGCTGCATGGGAAAGAGGATTTACTTTTGCTTATAAGCCTACTGATTCTAGCTGCTGTTTTAATTTTTAGATTTTGGTCTAAATACCAAATGGGTGCTTCTAATAGTATTTGAATTTCTGAAGTGATAAAGCATTTGTTTACTAATGAGAAAATATAAGGCACTGAAATATGCCTGTTGCTTATCAAATTAAAAAATTATCCTTGCTGTTATTGCTAGGAGGAGGAGTAATAATAAATAGATGAAAAATAATTAAGCTATAAAAATCATCCTGGTCAAAATGATAACCAGATTGTGATATCTTGTTGAATTACCTTTACTAGTGAACTCTAAGCCAAGCTCTGATACAGCTTCAGGCTTTCACTCTTCAAATTCTACAGACAAGGCTGATCAAAATAACCAGTGGAACTCTTCAGACTTGTTCTGTAAAGTGGTCTGGAAACACCTGTTGCAACTGAGGATTGTTGTTTTTGTTATAATTGACCAAAGAAAAGCTCAGAAACTCCTGGCTGTTACAGAAATAGTGAACCTAGAAATATGCTAATCTTCCCTGGGAGTGTTTGCAAGCCAACAGGCAGGAGCTCACATATGTGAAGTGCTTCAGGTCCTGATGTATGGTGCAGGTGCCAATCTGGTCTCTGATTTCTAAAGGAACCATAGCTGGAATCTGACTTGGAGGATGTGGAGTTGGGTGAGTGATTTTTGCTTTGTCTTCTACCAGGTAATACTTTCCCAGTGTGGCATGAAGCTGTTTCAAAATTAGATAAATGAATCTATGCAACATAAGCATTTTGCTGAAAGTCACCAGTTCACCGAGGACTTGCTCTGTTATGCTGACATTTATTGGCTGATTTTTTATAAAAAGCAGGAACATTGTTGTACCGGCAGAGAGGCACAGGAGTTTTGCATTGCTGCTCATACCCCCAAAAGAAAGAGAAGGAGCAGGGCAATGGATTAGGATCTCCATGAGCTCTAAGCCTTAGGGAAAAAGAAGATCAATGGTGCCTGATGAGATTTTTTCACTTGTGTGACCACGACCACCACTTTGAGGTCTCTGCACTGTGTTACTTGAAGGTGGTGTGAAGACACAGAGATAAAATACTTCCCTATTTGTGTGTTTTCCTTCTGTGTGGCTTCTCAGTGCTTTCATTCACTACCACCTTGCCCCTTTCAGTGGAAATCAAACTTAATGCTTGAATCTACTCTTTTTGAATCAGTGCTGATTATTGCCAGCTAAGCAAAATGGAATTGAATATTCCTGGCACTAAAACTGTGGGACTGATTATGCTGCTTGTTCCCCCTGTATTTGCTGCAGGCTACAGGCATGCTTTTCCCTGTGCACTTCTCCTAGCTGCAGGAAGGGACAGCTGGAATGAGACTCCTGCCCTGGGGTGTTTGTAAATCTCAGTGAGAGTTTCTTCAGAGAATGGTTTTCAACACCTTAATTAGTTCTCTGCAGTATCTTTTTTTCTACTGACTGCATGAGGTCTAACATCCTGGGTTGTGGTACAAAGGCTTCTTCCCCATGGTGTTCACAAAATATTTCAAGAGTTTTAATTAGATGCCTTCCAAACTGTTGAGAAGATACTCCTTGATAGTCAAATTTTCTAGAAGTGCCCTCTTAAGACCAAGACTTGTGACCCTGGAATCAGAGATCTGAGCTGACTACTTAGAAATCATGTTTGACCTCGAGTCTGTCTTGAGGCCGGTCCTCCATGTGGTGCCTCGTGCTGCAGACAGGGGAGTTAATGAACAGCAAGCTCTTTGAAATTCCATAGTAACCTGCTGGGGACATGCTGTGGTGTCAGCAGTAGCTACCTTGGTAAAACTCATGCTTACTGCAGACTTTCTGATGAATAGATGCTAGCAGGAATTCATGTAGTATGGATCTCCCCAGTATTCTTGCTATGTAGTTTCTCCGTTCATCTCAAACACTTTTGGGGTTCACCCTGAACCGGTGAAGTAATGAAATAATTAATAGAAAACCCAGAGCAAGGGTGTAATGGAATTCTTTGATCTTTGGGCCTTCAATCAGTCAGAACAAGTAGATATTACCATTGTAGGGAAGAGCATGTGTATATATGCATACATATATTCTAAATATATGTAGTTTTTTCATTATGTCAGCTGAAGGCCCTGATTTTCAAGTGCAATTGGCAATTAGACTTAGTGTTCTGTGCAAATGCCCTGGCTAAAAAGCACAAGGGGATTTTCCTATCCTTTTCAGGGCATCAGACTGTAATGGCCAGGGTAGGACATGCTAATGTAGTTTATTTGCCTCAAATTCTGACCTTTAAAACTGACAAAACAGCGCTTTCTTGCTTCAGAAAGAATTGGGACAGCGATCCAGTTTTGACATGAACACATGAGGCACCTGTGATAACATACGCAAGTACCTGTTCTTCAAATGTGTTTATTCTAGATATGATTCATCTGGAAATGTGATAGCAAGGGAATAAAAGAAAAATGTTCTCTGAATGGTTATATCTTAATTTTCACCAATACATTTTTGCACTAAAAATAATTACGTATGATTGATAAATGCTTTTGACTCTATAGAATAATTATGGAACATTCCAAAGGGACAATGAAACTGTTTAAACTGCAACAACTAACAGATAACACACTTAAACATAGGTACAAATGAAAGAAACATTTAATTTTACAACTCACCGTAGCTGGGGATTTCTTACCACTCTATACTCAGCTCATAAAACTTCAGGTGTTTCTCACTAAAGCAAGTTTGCATTTTCATGCAGTTCAATTGATCTCAACAGTCTTGCAGTGCTCTCAAAGTAAAAATGAATTTGTCTCAATAAAAATACCGTTGGAATGCCTTGGGCTCAAGCTTGTGTTAGAGCTTGATGATAGCCTGACTTTGCTTTATTGGGACATTGTATGCAGGCATATTAAAAGACAAGTTCTGTCTGAAGAACACAGCAGTTAAAAAAAGGTCTGTGAGTGAGACGAAGCTGTGAAAGTGGATTGACTTGCTAGAGGTCGCAGAACTCATCAGTTGCCATGCCAAACGGCATTTCTTGAGCTCCAATCCAGAAATGATCAAGGTGAGGCATGTTCAGAAAATTCTGGGGGTTTGGACTCTTACCACTTCTTTTATTTTCAGAAAAGACAAATCAGAAGTGTGAAGCTTCTCCATATGTAGGGGTCAAGTAACTGCTCTCACCATCAGTGCTGGCACTTCAGCCAGGCATGCTGCAGGAATCTGTGCTTGCATTTGTGTTTGTTCTTCTGCAGCTCCCAAGAAGGTTTACTAGGGCCATTAGTGGTGGAGGAGCATTTAATCTATGCTTTCTGATTGATTTTGAATGAATTATCACGGGGAAGGAAAGAAGGGGTCTTAGATTAACTTTAAATGTTATGGGTATGGGATCATGGATTTAGCTTGTGAGTTCAGAAGAACAACAGGGAATTTGTGTTCAGTGGACAACACTGAATTCAAACTGTTTCCTGGTCTGGTCATAAGTAATGGCCAAAAATGCTTTGTGCTGACTGTTAAACCTTATACATTCCCTGAGTTCTCTCCTATTCTGAACAGATATGAGTAAGTGCTCTTAAAAGCTCTGGACCTTTTGTCAAGACACAAGTACATATTTAACAGTACACATAGAATGATGCAAAGAGAACCTTTCAGTTCTGGATGCCAATCCAGACTGTAGGTCAGATAGATTTCATGTGCATTTTGTGTCCCTAAATCCTTGTGGGAGAGGGAAGGCATGTAATAGAAAATCCAGTTTAGTCAGGGCCAAAAGATGGTAACCTTGAAACACGTTATTGGAGTGTTTCGATTAGCTGAGGTAGATGTTTCTTTCATGAGCAGATGTTTCTCAAACTCTGCTCAGTTGTGTGCAACCTTTTCATGGGGGCAGATAACTGCTGCCTGGAAGGGGCTGATGTGGAACCACTGAGCTCTCATTTCAAAGGAGCTGAAGGCATGGCTTCTAGCAGTAAAGTCACAAGAACAGCTGACTTGAAAAATAACGTTTGGGGGTTTTTTTTTTGGTGTATTCTACCTAGATTCACTATCGACTTTAGAGGAATGCTATAGCAGTAAAAAGGAACGAGGGCACTAATTTATAGTCTCTACTAAAAATCAATAGATTCTACATCTGAAATCCAAGCTTTCAGTTTAGGTTTTGTCCTTTCCTTCTGGTAGATTAAGATGCACTTTTTATTATTTATCTCTGCTGCCTTTTTCTTTCTGAAACTAAAAACCGTGTTCTCAGAGGTGTCTGAGGATGTGACTAGCTGTATTAAGGGTGTGAAGAAGACACATTTGAGACTTGAGCTAAAAGAAAATAACTGAACTCTCTTTAAATACTGCATTTTCTGAAGGCTTGCTCTGGATTGGTGAAGTGCTGTATTCCATTTTACACAATGAGACCTTGCTAATTTTGTCAGTATATGTGACTGAACAAGAAGGAACTTGCAAATTATTCATCCTAAGCACCCTGATGAAAGTTTGGAGGTGGGGAAAAAACCCCAGCCTGTTATTGAGTTTACTGAACCTAGAAGTGAAGCTGTCTGGTCACACTACAGTGTAGTAAATCTTGGACACAAAACAGCTCTGGGAGAAAGGAGAGGTCTGATGCCTGCTTGGGCTCTCCCCTTGGCTTGCCCACAGGTCCTGCTCCTGAAGCAGCCAGGCTTGTCCTGAGCAAGTGATCAGAGAGCACCCCAGGAAGGGGGATGGTGGTGAAGTGTTTGCTAACTCACCTGCTGACTCTCTGGATATTTTAATCTCTCTTGCTGGAAGCAGTTTGTGCTGTTTACAGCTCTGCTGGGTGCAGGTAAGTTGAGCCTTGCTTGGGGGGGGGAACCTGTTTTGCTGAGGATTCTCTGCAGTTGCCTGATACTGATCATGATGGATATAGGTTGATATCTTTTTTTTTTCTTGTATGCAATATGACTGTTGCTTGCAGTCATTGGCTGGCACAATACTCCATCTTTCCACGAAGCAGTGTTGCTGTTGCAACACGGATGCGTAGAAAAGCTACAGAAAGTCCAGAGTCAGAGAGAAATGGCAGTAAGAGCTGGTTTAATGTTTTTTTTTCCCGAAGCTTTTATATGTTAATTCACAAAAAGTGAATCAAATGGCATAAAGTAATTGGTTCTCTGGCCATCCACCCCTTGAGGAGATTGCCCCAACTCTAACCCATCCATTCCCAAGTGTTTTTCTAGTTGAAACCGTAACGATCCAGCAAATATTTAAAAACTAGTAACTTTGTTTTAGTTAGCTTGCATGGGAAAGACAGAGCTCTCACAAAATGCTGCAGAAAGCTGGAAGATTTCTCTGCTAAAAGCTTTTCAGCATCCACAAAGCAGAACTTTCACACTTGCATGTTTGAGGTCAGGTGAATAACTAGCAAGTAATACTCTCCTAGCTCCTGTTGCATACAGGAGTTTGAGTATCTGGCTTATCCTTCTCTCACCAGTAAAGATAGGTACAAGTGATATGGATTGTTATTTTAAAATGATACAAAGCCATCAGACTTGCCAAACAATACAAACATAAGCTGACAAGAGTCAATTAAGACAATCAGGAATGAATGTTATTTTCATCAGTAATTCTGTGCATGAGACTAGGTATGCATGTAACTGGGTTTAATTGCATGCATTGAAATAGAAATACTGACTGTTGCTTTTCTTGTTGTAGGACTCTTAAAATTCTTTCAAAGCTCTCATGTCTGTGTATCAAGGACACTTAAAATAGATATATTAGAATTTACTTGCTGATTTATGGCCTTGGAAGTCAGTGTCCATTCCATAAGGGCAGGAGAAGATGTAACAGTGAAATTGCAAGTAACAGCTGATCCTTGGAGGAATTTCAAGTGATTTGAATATACAAAGGAATAGGAAGATGCAATTGAGAAAGTTAGCTTTGTACTCAGACTCTGATTTATGGTTCATGAAGTCTGTTTTTGAAAGGACTTGTACTTTTTCTCCTGTGCAGAGACAGCCAGAACTTTGATATGAGTATAAAAAGACATTAATCCAGTCTGCTTTCCTTTGTCCAGCTGGATAGGCACTGAAAGCAGCAACTGTGAAGGAAGTGCTACTCAGTCTTGGATTGGAGAATTATCAGGGCAGATGGTAACTTCAGGAAATTGAGCTGCCAGATTCTAACCTGTCAGATCAGAGCATGGGCAAGCTGCAGCTTTATAGAGGCTTAACACTGCCAAATTTGAAAGGTTTTATAGGGCTAAATAAGAAACATTGCTGACAGCTTGATAATTTTCAGTCTCTGCTCAAAAGCAGATGGATATAAAGGCTTTTAGACTTAACAGTTGTTTAAAAATGTTGACAAAACAGTGGGTTTGCATTGAGCAAATAAACTTTCTGCATGGCTAGAAGAAAAATCCCAAGTCTGAGACAGTCTTTGTGGGAAATACATCCCAAATGACTTGGGACAGGGGAGAGTGATTAAATGAGGTCTTAAATGCAGAAAATGTTAAGGTTTCTTTAGCTGTTAGTGCTGGCGGTTTGAGCTATGATAGTGTCCTGGGGTGACATTGTGATACGTGTATCCCCTCTCACCTGCGCTAGAAATCAATTCTAGTGCCTTTCTGTGCCTTTAAACTGAGCCTGAGAGGGGGAAGGGAAAAAAATTGAGCAAACTTTTCAAAAAAATTGTTCAAGGACACAATCACTGCTCTGGGTTCTTCCAGCTATGGCAGCAAGAGCGTGGAGGAAGCAACCTTGCTTTTCAGCCAGCTCTCGGGTCTTTTTCTCCAGAGAGTTGAACTTTTTTTCCTCTGGGACTTTTGGGTTGTGTTTTTCCCTTTCTTCTCTTCTGGACTGTTCCACAACATTAGAACACACCAGGAGAGTTTTCTTCTAAGGCCCTAGAGAGGACCCCACACTGACCCATCTCTGAGGAGGAGAGAGACCACACCTACAGAAGGACTCTGAAATCTTCCCAGGTTTCTCTCCACAGTGAGAGGTTTTATTATTTAGCATTATTATCCTTTCCTGTGTGTTAGTTAAATAAATTGTTTTTTTTCTCTTTCACTTTCCTCCGAGGAAAATTTCTTTTTTTCCTGAACTTGGTGGAGGGGAGGGGTGGTTGTGACCTGCCTTCCCTCAGAGGATATTCTCCAAATTTGGCCACACTGGCACAGATAGGCATCGGGAACCTGGTGTGGCAGGGACTTGTATCTCCCTGCCTGGCTGCCAAATGTGATTTGCCAAGCAGCCTTCTTTGGCTGTGACTTGGATACTTGGCTCTCAATCCATGCACCTCATCCGCTGGGTATTAGAGTGAGTCTTCTAAACAAAGACTAAGATACAAATGAGACTGAAGTTTGCCATGACATTCCACTCTGTCTTTTTTTTCTGTAAGGGCTCCTGCAGCAGAAAAGCTGATATGGATGAGCTAGGTAAATGTTTGTGACTGAGCCCCCAGGAAGTACAGTGGTGTGCATTAACATGCTGGTAGCAGAGACGCCCAAGGAGGCTGGGCTCTGCTTCAGAAAAAAAAATGCCTCTGTAGTTTGATGAAGGTTAAGGGTTAATTAGAAGCTGCCTGCTGAACAATAGCTCAAAGAGTATTCCTGGGGATTGTTTTGGAAGGGGCTCTAATGAATGCATGAGAAGAAGTAGCTCCTGTTGAAATATGGGGCATGATCTAGGAGTGATCTAAGACAGCAGAGGGACAGTGAAGTTGAAACCTGTTATTTCTTCATGGTGACACCTGTGTGTTGTTACTGGCTTTTCCCCTAGACTAGAAGAGAAGCACAAAGTTTCAAGGTGAAGTTTGTTGCAGGTGGGAGAGTATATGGATGTGAAGGTGTACAGGCCTTGTTTTTTCAGTGTTGGACCAGTTTGTACAATATTTTTCCCTCATACACAAACACACACACATACACAGGTCCAGCTTCTATCACTTGCATCATGCATAATCAGATGTCTTGTAAACTATATATGGTAAGTGAGCTAAGCTTTTCCTTGGGTTCAGATTTGTAAAGAGGTTATCACCCCTGCCATGCACTTCTGGTATGGTACAAACAGGTTGCAAGCCATGTTGATTCACTTCATGCTTTCATATAGATAAATATTCAGCTGTCAGCCTCTTTAAACCCATGCTATTAGCTGCCCTTTCAAATTCTATTGGTCTTAGCAAGATGGGATCCCTGCTGGGAATACTCCCTGGAGTATTCCATTGCATTTTTGATCAGGAAATTTTTGGCCCTGGAGCTTGTTTTCTGATGTTTTAGTGTCTGGTGAATTTATACAGAAAAACTAAAGATAAGCCACAGGGTGAAATAGTTTCCTGCTAATAAATGCTGCACTACACTACAGCATTTTATTTCTCTGATGCTCTGTTTTTGTTTATCTTCATTTTTTGGTTTGTTCTACAGATGTGTTTATTAATTGTTGTGAAGATCATTGTTCTCAGAGATCTATGTGCAAAGCAAAGTGTAAATGGTCTGTTTGCTAACATCGAAGTAAAAAACCCATTAGGTTATCAATTTTCCTGATACTGAATTCTGTGTATTCTTTCATGATTCTGCTTCTGTTGAGTGCTTAGAAAATGAGTTATTCTACCTAAAATATTTTATAGAAGACTGTATGCTAAATTTTTCTACCTATATGGCAGGGAAGTTGGGGACACTTTACTAACATTAAAATTGATGTCAGCAAGGTTCAGTCCTTTCTGTAGATCTTATGACTTGCTGACTGCTTGGTCTCTGGAATTTTGAAATGGTCTGTAGCAAAAATGTGTCAAAATATCTAGAATCTAGAAAATCCAGGCATTCTGTGCAGTTCTGAAAAAGTCACAACTGCTGCTGATACTTTTGTCTGTGTCTCTGTGCCACACCTCTGCCAGGCTCCAGCCCTCGGGTGCACTGCGTTGTCAGAGGGCACTGGTCAGGAGCTTTTGGCTGAGCCTTTTTCTACCTGGTGGCAAACTGCAGCATCAGAGAGGAATGTAACACAGTCAACTGTCAAATACTGAGATCACCTCTGGCATTCTTGCTTGAAGCAGTTAAATGAGCTCCTGAAGACAGCCCTATGCCCAAGGAGCTTTGAAACAAACACACTTGTGGTGTGGGTGGGAGAAGAACAATCCAGTCTCCCTGTGGATGTCACCTCGGTCTTTCGTCGTCCTACTCCTCCCTTGGGGCAGATCTGCAGCAGCTGCTGTGGTGTCCTAGCCCTGCTGAAGTCAGTGACAGTGACAGCTGTGCATTTCCCAGCAGCTGTACATCTGCCTCTGGGGAGGAGAAGCACTGGACCTGGCAAACTACACTTAGAGATATTTTGCAGGTCTCCGTAAGCAACCAGTTTTCCATCTGGGATGCTGAAATTGCAGAAGATCCCTTCTGCACCCTAGATACAGAGCACCTTGGCAGCTCCACTTTACACCTAGGTGCTTAGTTAGATCTTTGCAGGTGTTGTAGTAAGTCAGGGTTCTGAATTTCCAGATTCCCAGTTCCATTCCCCCCATACTGGCCTGGAGGCCACCGTGTCACTTGTACATTAAGGGCATTAAGGTCTTGGATGAATGGAACCAGACTTTCAGTATGGCAGAGGAGGGTGGAATGGGGCAGCAAAAGGAGACCAGTGTACCAGAGGTGAAGGATGCAGACTGTGCTGTCTGGCAGGTTGCATGCAGCTCTGGAAAATGTGCAGGTTTGTGAAGGCAGAGAGGTTCTGGAGAACCTCTTCTGGAGGTTTTCTTGGAGAAAATAGTTCTTAAAGCTAGTGGATGTGATGTTCAGTGTAGTACTGATGTTCCTGTAGTACTTTTAATGTGCTGTGAGTCTCTAGGTTATTGCTAAAAACAGGGTTTGGCCATTTTCATATTGCACTATATCCATTACAAAGGGTAGTGGGGTCTTGGTTTGAAAGACAAGTGCCTGCCAATGAAGACAGGAACCTCCCCTGAAATGGAAAATACGACCCCTCACCCTCTGAATTATTACAACTTTGAAATCATGGGGGTTTCAGGCAAAGATATAGGAAAAGGAATAACAGTTGTTTACTAATATGTATATATATATAACAAGACAAACAAACATTGCTCTTCTGTGTAGATTCTCGAGAGGAGACTAGAGGAAAACTGGATTTTGCTGAAGGAAATAGCTTCCACAAAAGAGCAAAAAGTTGGGCATAGCTCTCTGAGATGGTATAGTAAAAGGTTAGACTTTGTACTGGCTCATGGAAAAGGGTAAAGGTTTGGCTGAGCAGTATTTTATCTAAATTGATTCCCTCAACCTAGCTATAAATCAAGGCTTGAGGAGTGTACTAGGGAGTATAAGACACTGGGATATAAATCAAGGCTTGAACACTGTACCTGTGAGTATAAAACACTTGATGTTGTACAAGCTGAGGCTCAAAAAGTGCCTGTATGAAAAGCTTGGAGAGATAAATGGTGGCACTTGAACACTGCCTGTTTGGAATATAAACCAGGGTTAGATGTCTCATTTTGGCATTAGCTCTTGAACACACGTGTACCTCACAATTGCCAAATCAAATCACAATACTCCTGTCTCCTACCTGCCTGCTGAGATGGCAAGCACTTCAGAAGTTATTTCTGTATGCAGTCTTCTTAAAAATGAATTTCTTGGTGTGTACTGTACTTTGCATGAAAGAAAAGGAATGTTCTTTTGATAGTAGGAGCTTCTGTATTTTGGTATCAAATATAATGAAAATTTCTTATGTAATTAAAATGTATGTTTTATTGAAGGAAGATGGCTCTTATTCATTTACTTATAAGGTGACATGTTTTCATCTGGGGAATATGTTGTCCTAAGCTTTCTAGACAGCCTGTTTTGAAGAGGGATTGTGACTCAGTTGCCAAGCAATTTACTTTGGCTAAGAGTTCTTTTAACTCTCCTGAAGAACACTGATCAGGGATTTCATCTTTGGGTCCCCTTGATTCACACGTATTAAATCAACTGCTTGTAAAGAGTCCATATCCAATTAATACAGTATTGAAAATTCTGAGTGGAATCTGACAGACATAAATGGTCATGGATGAAATGTAAACATTCCTTAATTACTCTGAGACTGATTCATGGCCTCACGATCCAGGTGTTGAAGTTGTCAGTCATGAGGTGCTGGAAGAATCAATAGAGGAGGCATCATAAGTTGTCTGCTTTTAATTATTTCTTCCTTTTGGAAGAAATAAATGGCCCTGATTTGTGAGGTAAGGCTCACACGATCACTCAGTAATTTAGTAAAACAGATATAGAAAAGATTAAATACCTGTGCTGGCAGTCTTCCTGAACACTCTGTCTGTTAGCTATTAAAGCTATTTTAACTTCCATATTGTTGAAAGTCATGACAAGGTTTTATTAGCTCCCTTCCCAACATCTATTTAATAAGCCCAAGATTTGCCATCTTTCTAGTTTCCTTTCCATCTGGTACAAACAAGAGTGAGATTTACAGTGGTGTTCCATATGTGCAAGGTAGGAGACATTAACTTGTTTGGCTCTAATACCTTGACTTCAAGTTGAATTACAGTTCAAATTCCAGTGCCACAGGGATGCGTTACAGCCTTTGCTTTGAAGACTTGTGGTTTAAACAAGGTAAATGGGAAAAAGGTAAATAAATGAGGGTGAGTGCTCCTTGTTTAGGTGCAGAACCTCTTTAAGTAAAGGAGAATTGTCATTGTACAGAAATCTGGGAAGCCTTACTAAGCATCAGTGGGAAAACTGTATCTCTCCACCCGTGCATAATCACATCTCCAGCTGTACCTCTTCCCAGTCTCCTCATAAGCATAAGTTTTAATCTTTCTTAAAAGTGCAGATGGAAATTCAAGGGCAGTTGGTTTGCAACAAAACAGAACAGTAGTATTCTTCCTAGGCTGATAAATGCTGTATTCCTGTGTATTTGAAGGTGTTTTTGCTGATAGAGGCTCAATTTATGGACAGAAAAAAGTGTATATCTTTTGTTCTCTTACCTGTGTAACTACTGTTAGAAGTCTTCCTTCTGGAAGATGCTGAGTATCTAATTTCTAATGGGGGAGGATGGTTGAAATGACCTTGAGGTTCATGCTTTCCTGGCACACAAGGTAAATGTTCCCTTCTTCAAAGTGTTCCCTACTGGAAGTGAATGAGAATCCCCCCTGCACTGCCTGGAGTTTAATCCCCTGTTCAGCATAGCAGCAGAAAATCCTGAATTCAATTTCTGCTGATTATGAATGTTACTCACTAAACCTGTAAGGCTTTTGCATCTTCTCTTATCAAGTATTGAGGTTGTTACTTAAAGAAGGTAAAAGAGTGATTAAATAATAATTTTAGGAAATGTTATTATAATTAGAATGTAAAATTAACTATATCATTTATTTAGACAGTTATGAAAATGTTTTAAGGGTGTTTAAAGTGTTTAAATAGTTTTAAGAGCTGTAATATTAGTTTTGCCCTGCCTCGAAGAAGCACACACCCTGTTCCTGCAACCCGGCACCATGGAAACCACGCATTCAAGTAAGTCCCTGTCCCGCCGAAGATACTGTTACGATAATACCCTAGCGGCCCAGGAGCCATTGGCTAAAAGGTAGAAGCCAATCACCAGAGCTGGGAGAGGAGACGACCAACCGCTGTGGGGCATGGGGGCAGAACTGAGGGGGGTGGAGCAGAGCAGACACTTGGTCCTATAACTCAAACCAGATTCCAAAGCCAGCTCTTTTTCTTGTTTGGAGTAGCCACGAGGGGCCTTTGCTGCTGGACCAGACCATTTTCCAACCATGCTTTTTCAAGCAACCAGCACCAAAAGAAAGCTTTGCCCAGGTTGTGCAAGCTGGACTGGCTGAAAAAAAGGTCTTCAATCGTGGCGATCCCGGACTTCATCTTTTTCCCAATTTTTCGAGGGTTTTTTTTTTTTTTCCTCTTTCTTCGGTTCCAGGGTTTTTTTTTAATTGTTCAATAAACCGTTTTTATTTAGTTTAATACCTGGAATTATCTTTTTTTTCATAACAATTTTCTAGGGGCTCAGTCTGGGATCCACATTGTTGGGATCACAGCCCAGATTTTTTGATTCTTTGAATTTTTTTTCTCCTGGATTGTGAAACTAAAACTCAGTGGATCTAACCTTCACAAAAGAAGACTACCTGGTGCAAAGTTGGTAAGGTCTGTACCCTTTTCTGAGGGCAAAATTGTTAGGGATCTAGTTAATATTTTATTTTGAAATCTTTATTTTTGGTAAATCCTTTAGCAGAGCTCACTTATAGTGTGAAAGCCGGGAAAAAGAGTGATTGTGTGTGTGTATGCTTGATGGGAGTTCAGAAAGTAAAAACTGTGGCAGATATTTATTCCACGGGGCATAGAGGGAAAAACAAAAAAGCCGAGAGTTTTGAAATTGGAAGGGAAAAGCTGCATAGAGGGGGAGTTCTAAGTAACTTCTAAAATTTCTATTACTGCCTGCCCCACCATCTCTGGGTTTTGTTCCGGAATATTGTACTTGCAGTTTGTATTTTTGTGGTTGTGTCTGTTACATTGTATGTGTGAGTTGCTTGCAGTTTGTCTCCTGTGTTTCATTTTGTCTTAAATGTTTCTTTTTAGTGTTTCTGCACATTGCTTGCATATTTGAATTGTTTTAACCTTTTTCCTAGTATTGTGTGCCAGAATCCCTGTTTAGTGTCTTTCAGCCGTGATTGTGGTTATTTTCTTAAGTTTTAACACTAAATTAAGGCTCTGAGCAGTTTTTTCTCTTAGCACATGCAGCCTCCATTTTAAAATCAGCTGCCACGTGCTTCACCATCCTCACGTGGCTGAGGCAGGGGGCGTCTCCATTTTACTTGCTTGTCTCTTCCGGCTAACTCACCGTAAAGGACACACACCCCCGCTTTCAGAGCGTCTTTCCCGGTGACTAAAATGGAAGGAGTTCTCCTCCTTCTCCTCTCCAGGCGGCCATCTTCTTTGTTTTAGTTCTCACACTAAGGTGTTCCAATGTTACTGTTCTCACAATTTATTATTATCGTAATTAAAAGCATTACAATTTATTAATATAATGTTGCTAATTAGATTAAAAGCCTCTTTATCTGTGGTTGATTTAAAATGGGACAATCCTGCACGAAAAAAAATCCTATTAAGAAATATAACATATTCCCAGACAGTCCATTAGGACAAATGCTAACTAAGTGGGAAGACAATACATTAACATCGGAAAAAGATCAATACAAAATGATTCATTATTGTATGTTTAAGTGGCCAAAGCGAAAAATTCGCAGAGATAGAGGAAGCCTTTACTGGCCCAAACAAGGATCAAGTGAATTGTGGATTTGTAAGGCACTTTATTCATATGTGCAGTACAAATCCCCTCAAAATTCAGAAGAACAGCAATACTCTGAAATCTGGCTAAAATATTGGAATAATGGAGAGGAACAAAAAACCCAAATTTTACCTATACAGAAAATAGAAACTTCAAAAGAAAAAGAAAATAATGAGATGCAGCAGAAGTGCCTTTTAAATCAACCAAAATGGGATCCACTTGATGTTTTACCTGTCTCAACCACTGCTGAACCAGTAAGAAAACAAAATATTGAAAATAGTACTTTCTCACACGGGAATAATTCAGCACAAATTAACCGAATGATTGCAGTTAACACTGATAATCAAATATCTCCTCTCCCATCAGCACCTCCAGAAATTCCTTCTAGTGCAGAAGGCCCAGCTTTCCACACTAGAGAGAAAAGTGTCCAGATACCAGAATGTACAAGCTGTGCCTGTGCTCCAAAATTGCCTTTAAGAGAAGTCCCAATGGCAGGAGCTCAAGGTGGAATTGGATATGTCACAGTTCCCCTTACTTCCATGGAAGTGAGGAACTTTAAAAAAGAAATGAAAAATCTATTAACAGATCCAATTGGATCAATTTTTGGGTACAAATATTTACACATGGAAGGAGCTGAATGCTATTATGCAAACCCTCTTCTCACCTGAGGAGAGACAGATGATAAGAACAGCTGGTGTAAATATCTGGGACCATGAAAATAATGCAGGGCCAATTGGAGAGCATAAAATCCCACTAATTGATCCGAACTGGGATGCAAATTCAAATGGGGGGAGAAGGAACATGTCTGATTATTGGGCNGGGGGAGAAGGAACATGTCTGATTATCGGGCGTTACTTATAAGAGGAATAAAAGAGGCAGTGCCTCAAGTAAATAACATGAAAAAGGCATTCTGTGAGGAACAGGAAAAGGATGAATCTCCCACAGC